>VXBZ01003319.1:208353-232235 GCA_013399135.1 Heliornis fulica
CCGCCCCGCCCGCTCCTCACGCTCCGCCGTAGCGCCCTTCCCGGGCTGTTCCCCTTTCCCCGAAGCCGCTCTCCGCGCCAGGTCTCCGGGAGCCGCCGGCGCTGGCAGCGGCTCCAGGTCAAGCGCCGCTCCCTCTCCCCCTCCCCCAGGAATTTCCCTCTCCCTGTCAGTCATCCCGGCCCGCAGCCCCTGCGCCCTTACATAACGCGCGGCGGCCGGACCGCCCGGCCCAGCTCTCCCCTCCCACAGAGCAACTTCTGGCGAGTCGGGAGCCGGNCTCTCGGCTCAATGAGACGCGGGGAGCGAGGGGCGGAAGATCCCTGACCGGCGTTTCCCCGGACACGCGGTGCCGCGGCGTGAGAGCGGGCGGGCGGCTGGTGCCCGGGAGCGCGGCAGGGCGCTGGCAGAGTCCATGTCTGGGGAGGCAGCGAGCTCCAGGAAGTCTGGGCTTACCTGCGACTAATTAAATGAGCTTGCAAGTGAATTACGGAGCGTGACCTAAGTGACTTGAGAGGTGCCGACCCTGAGCTCACTCGTAGAAGTAAATCCACAGAAGCTCACGAAATTACACCGGTGTAACTTAGGTGTCAACAGGAGCAGAGTCGCACCGAGTTTTCTTCTTGTCTGATATCAATGTAAGCTGTGTCATCTGATACTTCACTCTCTCTCACAGGTCTTGCCTTCTTTCAGGCATCCTCTATCCCTTTAAAAAACACAGCCACCACCAAAACCAAGCCTGCTTCTTCATTCTTCGCGTTTATACAACCAGAAGAAACTCAGCTAAAGGCAGTTAACTGTTTAACACTGCTGTAAAAACAGCAAAAGATAGACTGCAGAACCAACTTGATGCACAACCAATACAAGAATGGAAGTATTGATGTTTGCGAGATATTCGGGCGTTAACAGAAACAGCAATCCTTCCGAGCTAACGGGCTGAACTTTAGAAGTCAAAGACAACCAAAATATCTCTCTCAACTTTGAGTAAATAAAGCTTTCTGATACTGGGGCAGAAAAGGAAGAGCGGTGGAGAACAGAAAGATAGAGAAATGATGGCCCACAGTGAAAAGGGAAGAGGAGAGCAATGCAGCGGTTTCGCGAAGGGTTCATCAGAAGTTTTTACAAGAAGTTAAACTTTCCAAGATTTGTCTAGGGTCCCCCTTCCAAAAACATTGCCTACTCCAGCTACTAGGTCAACCTAGATATTGTGCCAAGCATATATCCCTGGAGGGAATCGTCTCTTCCATCAAAGCAATCTAAGCCATTCAGTTACAGGCACTGCTTCGGAGAAATACGCTTTCTGTCAGCTGGAGAGTTGCCAAGATGCTGAGATCTATCCCAAAACAATTCTGGGAAGCAATCTTTAAGAATGTTTCCATTATCGTATTACTTTATATTATTTAATGCAGTAGTGGCCCAGGTGACCCCCAATGTGACTTTCGACCCTCCTGTTCAGTTACTCTCTCACTGTTCACAGGAAAAGCTAACCACAAACTGCCGAGTTTTCGTAAGCACGCACTTGATGTACACGCTGCAAAGAAATGAACAGCTTGGCATGCACCTGAACTGGGGATCCTGCGAGAACAGGGAACCCTACATCACATCTTGTGATCATGAGGATTTCTGGTTTGACTTTTCTAGGTGAAATATCACAGCAATAAAAAGCAAACACCAACCACATTTTAGCATTTACCCTAGGATGGGAGATATTCACTTGTGGCATAACAACAACTTTGCTTCACATGAAACTAAAAATAACCTAGGACCATATCGCACTGCAGAACTGGGGGCAGATTTGTGCTATTGAGAGAAGGCACCAAAATTCAGACAAGTTCTAGAAAGCTCTGAGACATTCTAACACAAACTGTTGACATTTTCAGAGAATAAAATGAAAAAAAGAAACAACAAACCTGTTTGAGCTCATTTTTAGCTGTTCAGTGAGTCCTTCTGGCCTGGTACTGCTTCACTGGATGTGTAGGCTCATTCCTTCTCTGCTAGCAAAGAGTTCTTACGCAGCTTCACAGTGAGCGTAGTGCAAAAATGGGATTAAGACACACATGTGCTTCCCTTTCTGCTCTTGTTATTCAGATGTTGAGCCTTTATCAGCTACAAGCAACAAGCAGTGAGAACAGCCACAGATGACCTTGGATTGTTGATAGCCCTTTTCCCAGCCAGACCCCACACTAGTGGCCTGGAGGATCAGTCAACAGCACCGCCTCGCACAGAAGAATCTCCCGGACACCCAAGGACAGAGCTGCTGTTATCAGGACGACTCACCCGTGGTAACAAAGACATCAGACTCTGCTCATGTGACCATATAATTTTCCCATAGCATGTTTGATGTAGAATTCCACAACAGTTGGAATTTTAGCTGGAAAAAAAAGGCACAGAGCACTGAGTGGCATTTCACTGGTAACAAACTACCTAACTTACAGAGTCACCATCAGCAAGTAAGAGGACCATCACAAACCCATGTTAATAAAACTTTTATGCCACGCTGTAGTTATGAACTAAATTTTTTGATTCAGTCTTCTTCTGGTTTTAGGCTACTGTAAGTCACCAGTAAACAGTGTTACTGTAATTTTACACTCCCAACACAAGACCAACTCATCTGAAGCACACTCAGTTACATACACACCAAGTTCCAACTTCAGGATTTTAAATTCCTACTTTGCTTCTGATACTTTTATTCAGACCCATCTGAAACATAACAAGGAGGCTGCAGGAAAATTAGAAATACTGTAAAAAAATTGAAATTCGAATTGAAAACCCAAGAGGGGCATGTTTTTTTAAAGAGAGGTCGCCAGCCATTTGGACAGTCAACATTTAAAAAAGGCAGGTAAGTTTTGACATAAAATTATCGGGGTAAAATCTACAGCATTGAAACAAGGCCTAAGCATGCTGCTTCTAGGGGTCTGGTGTGAGCAAGGCTTTTGAAGGCAGAATCCACTGCCCCACCTCTGGTCTCCTACACAGAACTGCAACTGGTCTCTACCCAAGTAGAAGAAAACCAGCATAATTTCTTTTCACTGCACTAGGGAGTGTCACATCTCACAGATCATATTGCTACCCTCCGGATCCACCTCCACTTCAGACATTTTTAGTATTTACATACTTTCTGTAAGGTATCAGAAACATTCCTGCTGATCCTGCAAAAGCCCTATTTTGGCTGATGATCTTTCACCACGAAAGTTTTTATTCTGTATTTATTGTCTCCTGCTTTCCTTTTTATGTTGCAAAGTTTTTATGTACAGTTGTACATCCTCTGGAGGGAGGGAAAGTTAGGTTCTTACTTATACATTCCTCAACTCTTGTGAATTGGAAAGTGAAACAAACTAGACACTGACATTGAAAGCCACAAATCTAACTTTGCTATGGAAGGAAACATAAAAGACAAAGAGGTGTTCACTTATCAGAAGCCATACCATTTTTTTAAGCTTTAATATTCCAAAACATTTCCAGTGATATACAACTTTATTTTCTTCAAATGCATTGGTATTCAAAGGACCCAATCCATATAGGTCTAAATGTGAGAGCATGCTCTGTGTGATGTTACTGTAGTTGTTACAGCAAAACAGGGCCCCACACACACAGATATCCTGCAACAGATTGGAAGTCTTAACCCCTTTTTATTTATTTTAAGCTGTGCAGACATCTCTCATACACTGTTTCTTGTCAGCCCTCCTCCTCACTTTCTTTGATCTTTCCCAATAGCTGGTTAACTGAAAGAGGAGGGAAAGATTGCAGAGTGTCAATGTTACAGACTCAACACCAGCCATCTACAGACACATCACCAAAAATTTTACACAGTCAGCATAATTAAGATAACTGTGGAGCTACACAGCGTAAAAATTGGCGCCAATGATTCGTTCTTTGCAACTTTGGGAATTGCATTCTCAAAAGGTGACCTAATTTTATTTTATTTTATTTTTAAGCAAGCTTCCTTTCTAAAGCTCAAGCAACAATTTCTGTATGCCTTTAGGCTGTCTTTATTTCAGGCCTGATTCTGACTTCCCAAAGTTTTACTTTTGTATTCACTATTCCATTTTCTGTCACGTTACACCTGAGTTATGGCTATGCTGAGGTCTGGACTCAAGCCCCTTTATCTTTTAATGGGACATTCTAATAAAATAAATATGTTTTAACAATAGAAAGGAATCTGTACTATTTAGATGTATATCTGAAGTTTTCTAAAGTTTCGTGAACCAGAGCTGCTTAAGGTTTCAGATTCTGGTTCAACATCATCCCCCATTTTAACAAACTGCTGAAAATCTATTTAGCGTGGCTGCTATAAAACTATTACATTACCATAGAATGTTCTTAAACTTCCCCCAACAACAGAAAACAATGTTATGCACAAACTACCCCAAAAGGAGAATACAAGCTATATTGTAGCCACTACAGTACCCTGACAACAGTAGGAAAAGGAACCTAGTAACAGAGATAGACAAACTCTAAAGAATACACATAGTAACTATGGTTGTTGCTCCATGAGGGGACTCATTGTTACAATATAGATAGGACAAAACAGAATTCCTATCACCAAACACCAGATTCACACCTTAAAAGTCACAGTACTCCCTGTCTTAAGTAAGGAGTTGAGGAGAAAAAAAAAAAGTAAAAAGTGAACCTTTTAGGACTCATTCATGAACTAGCACCTCAGACTAACAACTTTAGGACATTCTCCCATGCATTAAATGTAGGGAAAATTATTTTTACATCTGTATCCATCAGTGGGATACAGAGCTGTACCCAGATTCATCTGAGAACAGTTTTCTGTCTCCTGGTGCAGGGCTGAAAGGGGGTTTCTAAGGTGCCTTGAATCACAGAGGGAGTCAATGGTTTGGATTGCAGCATAATTACATACCCAGATTTGACCCCTGGAAAAGGTTCCTCATCACCACTGTGGACAGAGTCTGAAGATTCTGACTACCTGCAGTTTTAACGCCCTTTAAACACACATTTCAGACATGGCCCAAGAGTACTGCGACATGACATCCTCTTGCCCACGAGCAGAAAACAGAATGCAATACCTTGCTAATCAATCTCATCTCTAATAAGCACGGAGCACACACTGTAATTATGATTGTAAGACAGGTTTAACATTTGGATTGAGCATAATGAATAGCACTCTACCTGAGAAAATTAACAGCTCTGAGAAAAACATAAACTGCCACATTCATCCGAAGAGAGCACTAACTTCTAATTTCGCTGTTGATTTGAACAGTTTCACCTTTCCCTCATTACTGATGAGACCATCTCAAAGAAAGTCACAGTGAAATATTCATGCCTATATTCTGACTCCACTACAGAGTTGTTTCTTTTTAACAGAGCTGGCAGAAGTGAACTATCCAGACGCAGCTTGAGAGCATCAGCCTGTTTATAAAGTGTATTTTGGTCTTTATAAGGCCAAGAGAACAAGCACTATCATAGGTGCGTTCATTTTGCTGCACACACAGGAGTTACACAATCTAAGAAAAAAAAAGTCTTTTTTTTTAACTACACTGAAAATTAGATTCAGCCAGAAAGTGTCTCACCTGCTATTTTTTTACTATTGTTTATGGAAAAAAATTTTATTTTAAAATTATTTTAATAACATCTTCAGTGGTTTCACACACACCCCTTCCATATCAATATAAAATAATTTCAGTATCGCGGCTTCTAATTTTTTCTTTCCTTCTGTTTTGTTCCACTATTTTCGAGACAATCTGTAATTTAAAGTATCTTCCACTTTTTAAAAGCTCAGAGTACAAAAAGAACCCCAAACTGAAGGGGTGGTGAGAGGAAGACATCCACACAAATAGCAGCTTGGAATTAGTAAGGGGATAAGAAGGCACTAGCTCATTTTATTGCACTGACTGGCTAAACACCAGAGGAAAATGCAAGGAAGGGAGAAATAGGACTCCTCTTGTTTAGCTATGCTTTAAATCCTGCTAAGTAGAAACAGCTTTTAAAGTGTCACAAAATTGTTTTTCCATTTCCCATCCAACTTTACTCTGGTAGAGAAGGAACCAGCAGAAAGGTACTGACTGACCTGCCTAAAATACCAGTTTAGGTCAAGCTTAACTTCCAAAGTTGACAACGGCAAATTTCAGCAGGCACACAAGGCACTGGCATAACACAATATGGATCCCAGGAATCTATCAGAGTAAGTCACTGTCACAGTGGAGCCAGGTGTGACTTATATCCCCCTGAATCTCCTCAACAACTTGCTTCTGTGGGACTGATCTGACCTAAACTCCCCCACTCCCAACAGGCTCCCATCCCAGGCCAGAGCTCTCCCCTTTCACAGAACTTCACACATAATTTCTAACAGAGATAGGCACAGTGGTAAAATCCCCAACAAAGAAACACGGTTGCCAAGGGCAGTGCATTATTTGTTGGGGTTTTGTTTGATTTCTTGCTTGTTTGGTGTTGTTTTTCTTTTTGTGATTTTTTTTTTTTTAATGTGTGTGTGTGGTTGGTTTTTTGGGTATTTTTTTTACAAGGGTGGGGCTGCTTTGCTGTCAGGACACCTCCTTCTACTGGAGAGCACAGCTCTCTAGCAGGAAGCTCTGCCTGCCCTACAACTCTTGCCCCTACCATTCTTGTCACACATCTGAGCCCTTGTGTCAAGTCTTCTACAAAAGCTCAGGCTTCTGCTTGAGTTGACAGGCCTTTGCTGACACTGGTACTCTGAGCTGCCTCAACAGAAAGCCGCTAAGAAGAACTTGTCAAAGTTTATTACAAAATTCCAAGCAAAGAAAAATGCCAATGGGATACTGCTTGATGCGAGGCCCATATTTTTGCTACCACTGATGCTGCTTAGGCTATTTCTAGGCCTACCTTATAGAGTCCTTGTGCAGGATTTACCAGGCATACAGATGAGGCCAGATTCCCACCTCTCATGTCCATTATTAACATGGGCCTACCGGCTTTAGCAGTTCTAGTGCTACCATTTACCCCAATATCCACAAGAAACGGTTCTTCCTACAGGCTCCATTCCACAACCCACAATTAACAGCTGTTACCAGTGTGAGGCGGCTATAGAGGCTCAAGATTCCCAACCCGCACGTCCACGAACCACACACTCTTTCCCCCGCAGTTCTACAAGCAGCACTTGCATACACTACATATTTAACCCCTCTTCAGATCTCAGTCTGTCAGGATAAAAAAGACTGCTACCCAAGAACTAAGAGCAGAACACAAGTCTAAATACAACATCGTCACATAAAGCTTAAGCTGTCCATCACTCCAACTGTGCCACGTGCAGAAAATCCAAGTTCCCCGCCTTGGTATTCTTCCCAGTGCCGGCTTGTAAGATTTTTTTGTTTGCTTTAAAGGTCAGCAGGCAGCTAGGAGCATGCCAGCCTGTACATTTGAAAAAGAAGGCATGAGTATCTTCAACATCAGAAAAATTCTCACCAAGCATAACCGAGGAAGCCTGTTAACATTTAGAATGTTTTGGCACCTGTCATGCTCAGGTGTGATCAAGCATTACAGTTTTTAAACTGAGCAAAACTTTGTAAAACTAGGTGTAAGACCAGTTGCCTACTAAGGACAGTGTCTTATATGTGTTGAACACTGCACTCCCTTGCAAAATGCAAAAGGTTTGCTGATCTCACACATAGCAGGATGTTCCCTCCCACCTGGCATCTATTGCTAAAGACCTTGCAAAATATGATTAAAAAGGTATTAGGACAACTTTGATAGAATAAAAACATCTGCAAAGAACAATATTGCAGCAGCAATGTTCCAGCTTGCATGAAGTAGAAGAGCTTAGCACGTTATTTTCTTAGTGACGATTCTCCCTGCCTGCAAGTATCAGCAGCTCACTAGAAATCACAAGCAGTGGGAATCCAGCGTTGAGGAACCCTGGGCAGCCAATAGCCAAAAACAAAAAGAAAGAAAAAAAAAAGAAAAATCAAGCCTTACAATTGATCCTTACCCAGTTTATGACTCACAAAAAAGGGTATCCGCAAGTATAACTGACCTGGCCTTTTCCATTCCCCTTTGGTCCTTGAAACAGCTTCTTACTCTTTCCTATCCACCAGCTAGGTTGTTTTCCAAGCTCTTTTTATTAAAACCTTCTCTCTCCCCACATAGTAATAATTTCCCACAATGATCACAACCATCCACTCTCGTCATTCTTCTAGACATAGACATTAGCCAAATCCACTTAGGGGGCAGAGGAAGGATAGCACAGAATGGTCTGAAACATACTTGCATTTGCTATGGGTGAGAGGTACTTATTGCTTAAGATCACCCTCGTATCAGACAAGCGATGGTTTCCCTTATTCTATTTATATACTTGGAATAATTCACTAACTAACACTTTTCCCAGCTAAATAAATGCCCACCTCCTGAAACAGATTCAAACTTCTGGAGCACAGAGATTACACAACAAGGGTCAGTATGCAAAACCTAGTGCCAGAGACATGCAGCTGTTTCCCTCACTCACCATCCCCTCCTTCTGATTATTGAACATGAGAATCTCACTTGTATTCCAGATACAAACGTAAGCATGTTATATTCCAAAGCTGGGCGCTAATCCAAACCAGAGCGCTGGGGACATCCAAGTCTGGCCTACTTGTTAGCATAGCTTCGACTTTGGGACAGTAGGCACTCATTTTGCAGCTAATGCTTTTCCTCCCCCCCCCCCCAAAAAAAAATCATAGATAGTAGGGTCAGGATAACAAATATCCTAACACCTCTGCTTACAGGCTTATGGAAACCCTATACTGTTTTCAGAAATCATATCAAGAAAGCTTTACTTTAGCAAGACACTAAAACATTTGTCTATGCATGATCATTGACACAATTCGTTTGCTAGAAGTGAGCTATATTGTTAAAAACCTTGTGGAAACAAGACTGGGAAGAGAAGCAACAAAATATCAGACAAGAATGGAAAACAGTTTAGGAAGTAATGGCTCCAGAGACTTGGATACTGATATGACACCAGGCTGGGGAAGGGTCCGGAGAACAAACCTTCTGAGGAACAGCTGAGGGAGCTGGGAGTGTTAAGCCTGGAGAACAGGAAGCTGGGGGGGAGACCTTCTCCCTGCCTAGAAGGACCTGAAAGGCGGTTGTAGAGAGGTGGGCTATGGTCTCTTCTGTCCACTGTCAGGACAAGGGGAATGGCCTCCAGCTGCACCAGGGCAGGTTCAGATGAGGTGTCAGGAAGAAATTCTTCACAGAAAGAGCTGTTAGGGTATGGACAGGCCGCCCAGGGAGGTGGTGGAGTCCCCATCCCTGGGTGTATTTAACAGACAGGTAGATGAGGTGCTCAGGGAGATGGTTCAGGTGAGGACAGGGATGGTTGGACTCGATCCAAACGGTCTTTTTCAACCTGGTCACTCTGATTTACCTGCTAGCTCCCCAAACAGAGGACGCGCGTGGGTGTGGCAAAGTCCAACCTGGCCGCGTGTCACGATCGATGCCCACCGACAGACGCGAACTCCACCGGGGTTCCAAGGCCGCGGAAGAGGCTCCGCGGCGCCTCAACGCTCACCTGAGCGGGCGGGCCCGGCGCTGGGCCGCCCCCTCGCGGCCGGCCGCGCTCCCCGCCAAACGGGCGAGTTCCGCCGGCGCGCTGAACCCAAGCCGAGCGGCACACAAAAAGCTGCCCGGGAGCTGCAGCGGGTCCGGTAACCGCCAGACGACACGGGCGGGGTCACGGCTTTGCGTTCACACCCTTATCAAGGGACCCCCACCCCAGGCGAGCGGTACGCGGGTGCGGCGAGAGGCCACGCAGGGCAAAGGCTTCCCCGGGAGAAGCTTGTAGGGCACCATGACAGGGCTCCTGGGTGGAGCTGTGGGGTTTTTAAGAGGGATGGGCGAAGGGAACGTGGATACAGTAGTCTTTTAAATTCGGTCGTCTGTATTTCCAGCAGCGAGAGCAAACGAGGGATCTCAAATCCAACAGTAATAAGGTTGAGGGACCATACACCCCCATGGCTTTGAAATTCAGGTGATGCAGGGAACACGGCTTTACTGATTTTCTGTGGAAGAAACACCCACAGTTGCCAATAAAAGAACCCCCAAAAAACAACCCACCATCAGAAAGCTGTTGGGACACAGCAACTCAAGGACTCCATCTCTATTTTGGCAGTATTGGTCCTCAACCAGAAGTTCACATTGTGTCAAGCAGCAGGGAGGGAAGACCAGGGCTCTTCTGCTCTCTGGGTTTCCTCTGCCAATGTGCCAGAGGGACAGGGCAGAGGAGAGGGGGAGAAAGGCAACCTGCAGCCAAAACCTGTATTATAATGCAATCCACAAAGGAGCTGAATTAAAACTCAGAAGAAAACCAGAATTTTGCAGGCTTGACTTTCCAACCTTCATGACACTTTATTAAATACATCATACTCGGTATTGTATCTAAATATAGCTATGATGGACTATTTTGTGTCATGCTGCTCTTCCCCAGAAGACTGAATATACACACTAGTACAAGGACAGAGATGTACAAAGAATGGTCAAAATAGGAATCTTGAGGTGTAACATACACAAGTCCCTCTCTGGCATTTGGGCATGCACATGCAAGCCACAACACAGATCCACACAGTCTCATTTAACCTTTGAAGTCAGGCTGGAAGCCTTGGGACAATCTCAAAACTACATCTGAAAACAACTTAAAAAAATCAGCACTATATACACAGCATTTAGTTTTTCTTTTCACTTTGCTTTACTAGTACACAGATATTCCTTGAAAGGCAGTTTTTGAAGTGTTCTATCTGCTTGTGTGCTTTTGCTCTGTTCACTTGAAATCATAGTTCTGTTTGTAACATTTTAATTATTCATACAGCAGCCAACTCTGATTTTATAGGGATGATGATGATGCTTCGGGTGAAGAACAAAACAGAAGGATCAGAAGAACACCTACACAGAAAGTAGTGTTTCCATGCCAAAATTTTTAGTCATGAAAAATCAGGTAAGAGAAGGATGAAAAACATGCAAGACACTTCCCTATAAAGTTTATTAAAAAAAAAAAAATATTTCACCATACAGTGATCTTTAAAGAAAGATTAAGAGCCCAGGTCACTCAGGATTTACTGCGTGTCTCAAATAACACGGGATTTGTTAGTCATAGCCTATAGAGCTAAAGCAGCATACAAGACATTTAGTTGAAGTCTTATAGCACAAAGAAGCCAGATAGAGTATTTAAAGTTATTTCTTTCATAAATATGAGAACGCATCACTGTTTATAATGCTCAAAAAAAGCCAAAACCAACTACATCAGCCAGTGGAAACCCTTGACAAACACAAACTGATGATTTAATAGCTAGATATTTCTTATTTTAAGAGTCCATATACTATGACACTGTTTCCATTCTGTTTAAGCAGAAGAAATTCCATTAACAGTTACTGTCGTCATCCACACCCCCCCCTCCCCGCCCAAGACTGCAAGAAACTCTTCCTTCAAGAAAAATAAAAAGCAAACAAAACATTCAGCTCAACCAAATGTCTCCAGGAGGGGGAGAAAAATCATTCTACAGCAGTCTAAACATCCCAAAGTCTTTGGCTTAGCCCAACTTCTACTGAAGTGGGCACAGCTTGAGGGGCAGCCCTATGAAAGGGATGCCATGGTGAAACAGTTTGCCACTTGCCTTAGCATTAATGCACCTGGCATTACTCTCAAGCACTTTGGAAGCTGGGCAGGACACTCGTTACCATCACACGAACACACAGCAAACTCCTGCTTTTCCAGTCAACCCTCCCAACCCTTCACACCACACTGAGCCACAGATGGGCAGCAGGGTAGGATGACACCCTACCTGTCATTCAGCCTGACAAAAAGCCAGTGGAGGTTAACCAACCCAGACCACTGTCTGTGAAAAGTGATGTGCATGCAAAGTCTCCTACAGGAAAGCCCATGGTGTTGCAGGTTGAAACAAAATGCAGTGAAAAATCCAAATAAATTGTCTTGTAATTTTCACATTAACATCAAGAATATTAAAGGATATAGTCAAGTTATGACGCCCAAAAATAACAAGACAGTGCCTGATTCATCTCTCAGATTAACCTAGGTAGTCACATCACGAGTCTGACCTAGAACACTTAAATTACAAAAATTGTAACACACATATTATTGTGACACTTTAAGTCAATGGGCTTGTTTTGACTCAGCAAACAAAGCTGAAGAGGTGCACTTTGTATCTCTCAGGAGATTTTAATGTTCTTAGATAAGAAACCTTTAAATGCCATTCCAGGATTTGGCATCTAATCCACATTCCATAAAAATAATTCTAGAGAATTAAATAGGCTTTGCATCAGATCCATCAGGGCGTGTCTTCCTACTCCACAGCCAGTCCTGCCTACTCACTAGCTACACCATGACGCACAGCAAATCTGGAGCTGTCTCAGCTGACCAGCTGAGCAAGTTACCACAACAAACCAGACTAGCCAAGTGTCATGCTTACCGTAAGCTTCACAGGTGAGTAAAGCTGCACATAATTCCACATAAGAAAGGAGCTGCTGGGCCATCAAACAGGATTTACTGACTCAGGCACTGTTCCATGCAGGTATAGCAGCACTGGTTATGGAGCCAGAGGTTGATGCTGACTTAGCTATCCTTCCACTGGTGCCATCATCCCAAAGCTTTCATGCAGACACAACATAAATGCTGGTGACATCTCTGAACTTGAACAGAAGAGGAAACAGCTGCTTTCCCAAGCCAATAGAGCCTGTTAATGATGTTTTAAGAAATACTATGGAGGTGACTTTACATTGAAACACTCCTTCTAATGGGCAGGATACATCTAACATGTTAAGACTCGTTCACTTTAGATAAAACAATACGTTTATGGCATTGCTTATATCCTTAGATTCTATCTGTCATAACTAATAGAATGCATTTGTGGCAGACATTCAGCAAGCAATCAGAATGTTACCCACTTCAGCTACACCACACCTTGTGTATTGCAGCTCACCACAGCACAGCAGCATAATAGACCTCCCAGATTCTGCAGACAAGCCTGAATAAGTTATTTTTAGCTACAAGTACCAAACTCTTATCCTCTTTAGGGCCAGCCACATTCTTTGTGGATGTGCTGCACACAACTTGTTTAAACACCACCTTTTTAGTTCTTGTAGTACTACTTGCCACTACCAGCAACAGGCAGAAAGAAATCAGGGACACTTAGTAACCTCTTCCCAAACTTTTTCTTTCCATCAAAAGATTTAGCACTAATTCAAAAAACCTATAACCATATAATATCAATCACTTTACAATTCTAGTGTATTCCAAGTGATTTCATCAGCACTAAGATTGGGAACCTGGAAGTAAGGAGGGGTTTTTTTTTCCCCAGTTCTCCCCTGAAGCACTCTCTCCCTAGTCCACTGAAAGGGCATTTGTAAGGTGGTAAGTCTTCAAGAAGGTCTCAGTGACAATTTCAGTTGACTTGCAGGGAAGCTTTCCTTGCAACTGAACTCAGTAGGAGTCATCTCTAATTTGTTTATTTGGTTTGGGTGGTTTTTGGAAGGTGAGGGGAAGGGCAATGTGGGAAGGGAGGGGGCGGAGGGGTGAGAAGAGTCATAAGACATTAAAACAGCAAGTAAAACAATGTGACAAAGTGAGATATGTTAAAAAATCCTAACTTTGCATGTACAACTTCAGCGTCTGAACTGCTTATTATCAGTCAGGAACAAGATCTCAGGGTATAACAAGGAATTATTTGAGAACAGCTCACTCCCGAGCCACAAGTCAAAGACAGCACACTCTGGGCACTGTGCCACAACACGAGAATCTATTGCAAGCCTAATTCCACAGTATTCCATACAGTCTCTAAGAGCTAGAAAAGACACAAACAACAAGGATAGTCAAAGGTATAGAACAATTAAAGTACAGTCAATTGGTACAAACAAAAGTTTAACAAGAAGATACTGACTCCTCAGGCTAGAAGAGATGGCTGAGGTGGATTTAATTAGAAGACTGTAACGTCACAACTGCCAGAACGGGCATAGCATTTGCCATCCCTACTAAAACAAGGGTTTGTGTGTTAATTAACAATTAAGTTACCAAACTCCTTCTGAGAAGGTTCTGTGCAGAAGATACCAGTTTGCATTCAGAGCAACAGTGTCTCCCTGTGACTGGTAATGGATAGAAACAACACAGTGGCCTAGAGGCAATCGCACTCTAAAGTACCATTATATTCTATACTGTAAATGGACATAATTTTAATAAATGTATATTTTTAATTTCATCTCTGGGACCAAGACTAACACTTTTTGCAGAGACAAATACTACTCCGCAACCCCAAACCTACTGATTGACTCAATTCCTGCAATTTCAAATCAAACGATACATACATACATACAGGTTTGGGCATTGTGGAGGTTTTGTTTGTTTTCTTTTGGGTTTTTTTTTGTTTGTTTGTTTTTGGGTGTTTTTTTTTTTGGGGGGGGGGGGGGGGGGGCAGGTTTCCTGGCTAGGCAACCATGATTTGGATTACTTAATAAAGTTTCTAAGGAACTCTGATTTTCTTCAATAACATTGGCATTATCCTTCAGTGCAGTCACCATTTAGATTATAGCAAGTAAATATAAATCTGGGTTGCCAAGCACATACAGCATATATGCTGTCCATGAGGAGAAAAAAAAATGTAACCAGTCTACATCTGACTGTAACATTTATTTTAGTTCTAATGTCCTGCTTTTAGTTACTTACCCAACATAAACTTTTTTAGCCTCCTGTCCTGCACAGTAATTGTTTCCCACATACAGCTCTCAATGAAGAGATTCTTGCAAGATTCAGAATTGATACATTGGTGAGTCAGTCCCATAGCATATAAATTCTTCAGTTTGAATTCTATATAGGTGAAAAAAAAATAAAAACACAAAAACAAAACATAGATTAACCTCAAAATATATTTCCTTATTTCATTTATCCCCACTAAACTTTGGGGGTTTTCTGGTGTTTTGGTGTTTTGTTTTGGGTTTTTTTTGTTTTTTGTTGTTGTTGTTGTTGTGGGGTTTAAGATAGAAACTTGTCAAAAAAATTCTTCTTAAAATTTCTGCCAAAAAGGATCCTCCCTTATTTCACAGTGCTAAGGCGGAGGACTGCATGAATGGATGCAACTGCTTACGAGAAAGGTTACTAAATGCTTGCATTCCTCCTAGAAGTCTTTAGAGAACAATCTTCTCAAGTCAGAAGTACTCATCTGTTGGACACAGTAGACATGCAGAGCTATACTGTATAAAGACATTCATCTGCTATTTTAATTTTATCCAGAACCTGTGGGAGCAATTTTACTTCACTGATTTATCACTGTGTAACACTCACCCTTTATGTTACTGCTCTCACAGAAGTTCTCCAAGACTTTGCCCTTACATACTTGGCAATCATCTGTATTTTCCTTTTCTTTCACACCTGGCATTCTAAACAGAGGTGAATAAAATATGTTCAGTATTCAAGGTGAGGATGCTCTACCAGCTGACATAATTGCACTGCCAGCTTTAAGAAAGCAGGCATATTTTAGAAAGAAAAGAAATAAATGCTATTATCCAACTTACACTCAATTGTTACCCAGGTAAGGAAAAGAAAAAACAAATGAAAACAGAAACTCTACACATTTCACACCATGACATCTTGCTGGATAATTAATACAGCTTAAAGCCCATGATCTGGTAGCATCTTAAAGCCTCTGGAAGCTCTTAACCATTTCAGAGTTCTATCATCCTTCCTGATTTCCCACAAGGTTATAGTACAGAATTTGTATTATCCTACAGACAGTTACTTTAGCTATTCTTCTTTCCTTGGGATATGCAGAGCTTTCCAGCTCCCAATTAGAAAGTGCTTTGCTCAGGGAAACGATAGCTCAACCAAGCCCATAAACTATCTTCTATATCCTATTTCCTGTTTCGATTTCCATCCAATTAAGCTGAGAGCTAAAGTTTCATTGGTTAGNCAGTATGGAACTACAAACTGATATATTAGGTCTTATATATGAAAGAATTACTGCTTTGCTTCCAGAAAGCACATGAGTAGTTTAGGTTTTCTTTAGGATTTTGAAGACCTTCTCACAAAATACTGCTAAGACTACCCTATCTGTAGTTTTAATTTAATGATTTATCTAATATTTCTTTTTCCAGAAACAGTTCATTGTTTCCATGTAAGTGCTGAACATCTCGGTCTAAAATAGCTTTTCTTTTTTCCCCTTCTCTGCACAGGTACACAGAAGTGACAGCTTATAAACTGTGCAGGAAGTTAATTTTATTAGTTTGTAGCTATGGGACAGACCCAGCAGTGCTATTCCCATGGGCAGACTGCACTAGGTATTGTACTGAAATCTACAGGCTGATGTCTGTACTGGTAATTACAACTGACTACAGCTCACTGTTTCTTCAGTGCCCAGAAGAACAGCAGTCTGAAAACCAGCTGCTAGAAGGGCTCCGTGAAGCAGACAGTCTATGGTGCCATCTATGAGATGTCAAGCAGGCATTCCAGAGGGTTGAGGGCAACGCCAAGGTCAATCATAAATACCAGTATACGCATACAACTCGAGTGACCAAAGGCACCATAGCATAAGAATAAAATTGAAGACTGAGGCCACAATGATACACCTGGAAGTATCTAGAATACAAAACAGCATATAAATAGTAATCAAGACATTGGTAGAAAATATACAGTATCATTGTGAGACTAGGTATCTGTAGATTGTTGTCCTTAACTTCCCTGCAAAACCTCGTCCCTCCCACCAAACAAATCAAAGAACCCATACATACCCTCCACAGAATGTACTGATATACGGAGACCGATTTTCCATGGTAACCTTCCCTCCTCCCACTTTTCTTTCTTCAGGATGTGCTCCTGAAAGACCTCAAAGAAACTTACCCTTGATACTTTACACCTCGATAACAGGAAGTCTCCCACACTAGTCTGCATACACCGGGCTGAGCTCTCTCCTCCCGCACATTCTCCCTGACAAAGGATTCAGAAGGAGTAATTCTTACCTCATAAAACTTTAAATCCCTTTTCTTAAGATAAAGAAATAGAGAGACTAACCCTCCCCCCAGCCCCAACCCTCCTGAAACAACAAATTCCATCACACATGATGGAAGACAAGGGCAAGGTTGAAGATGAAGTCAGTCACGCTTGCATCATTCAAACAGGACTTGCACAAAGGGTGGATGCACGTAGGACATCCTACTGAGGAGGCTCATGCTCAGAGACAGCACTGTGTTCACTTACTGTGCATTTCCAAGAACCACACTCACATGATTGCAATGCTTCCTGCACACAGGTCTCACCAATTAATTTCCATTGGAGGTGAGCAGGATACAGACTTTGAGAAACGTGCTGGTAGCCTCGTGACACTGTGTCTTTAGTTAAGTTGCTATAAACTTCAAAGATAAAGTGATTTTTTTCTGAAAGCCAAACACTGATTTCCAGATTCACACTTCTGGGGAAAGGTTTTCTCCTGTGTTATCACTGGTTTCTACATCTGTTCAAATCCTTGTGTATTTAATATATAAAAAAAAAAAAAAACAAAACCAAAAAACACTAACATCTATGTCACCAATTTTTCTTCCAGTGGGAAATCAACTGTCAGAGCACTGACATCTGCCATTGATGTGGAAAAGCAAAACAGTTTGCCTCTCTCTGTATAAAAGTACAATCTTACATCCAAAGCTGACAAGGCAGAATATGGAGCAGTGGCAAGATTTTGACCCCAAAAGAAAATACTTAGTTGGAGACACTGACCAGTTCTTTTCACTGGCATTCTTTTAAATACAAGGGTAGAAATCAATCTTGTAACTGCAAGCACTTTGTGTATTAGAGACCCATAAGCTGAACAAATGAGTCTAGAGGAAAAATGAAAAAACTGCCACCTGCCACTGCTCGAAAGACAACATTATTTACAACATGAACTTAACCTTCCAAAGAACATCTTAAGTTTTTCCCCTGTGAAGAGGCAGGACAGCACTACTCACCACAGGTTTCTTCAAAGGCCCAACTACCAGGATATTCTGCACTACAATAGCCCTGCAAGGAATATAAGGCCCACTTCCACTGCTATGTTACAGCAACATAAGCCCTTGTCACCATCCCTACCTGCCTGACATATCATTTTGCCATCTACAGACATGATCTTTTAGATTTCACAAAAGCTTTAAAGCACAAAAGTGCTAAAACTATAACAAAGGGGCCAGTTTTTGCATTGAACTGACCGGTGGCAGACCTACAGCACCACAGGAAACACAGCAGAGCACAGACACCTCTGCGGTCAAAAGCATTTGCAAATCTCATGCCTTCATACTAGCATTCTCTCCCCTCCCCCTAAAATATGGGGCAATGAAGTCCTGGGTTTATGGACTGGAATATGTTCATCTCTCTGTATAAACACACACAATTTACACATACCTCCATCACCAGCAGGAAGGGTGAATACAGTTATGTTACTTGTGGGTCCAAGCTAAGATTTAAAGTCATAATGAGAGATGTAAAAAAAAAAAAATTAACATGTTAGGTAGCTGTTCATACTGCAAATAAATCATGTTTAAGATACTTAGCTACAGCACCAAAAATATTCAAAAGGACTTCACAGATATCTAACACCATGCCATCTGAAAGATGTATGCTGTTCAGAAAGGCAAAGTACAGCCATTTCTGGAACAAAGACTTAAAAAAACCAAGCCCCAACTATCTGTTCCTGACCCAAATTGGCAAAGCAAGCCCTTTTTTTATAGCAAAACCTGAAGATTTTTAATATCCCTTCAGAATCACTGTCAACAGGAGCTACTTTAAGATAGATACAGTAACCTGCGTGAAATTTAGCATCAGAGATTTAGATTTCAGTTCATCTTTCTAGGAAGAGAATTCAAATATAAATCCACATACACACAACAGGAGTTACTGTCACAGCAGAGAACCTTATCTTTTGAATTCCCAATCTTGGACTGTTTTTCACTCCAGGAAGTAACTCAGTAGAGATACAACTTCGATCATTGGACTTTGACAATACACAACAGAGCCAATCTGCTGATATTTGCAAGTTCAGGTACTACTTTTCCATATATCCAAGACCACGCCTATCCTGTGAGAACAGATTTTATACACAGGTATAGCAGCCTAGTAATAATATACCTCGGGTTCCTGGGGTCTAAACACACATGATAAACACTTGCACTTCTCTAACAAACTGGCAATAGCAGCCACCAGACTTGTTGCTCTGAAACTCACTAGGTTACTGCTGCATGAATCAGAAGCATCCCTGCAACTGCTCCCCCTCAGTCTAACATGATTCAGAGTTGGGTTTTTGGTTTTGTTGTTGTGTTTTGGGGATTTTGTATGGTTTGTTTCCTCCAGGCAGCTCTAAGTGCAGCAGCAACACAGCCTTGCACTGGGCAAGTGCAGCTACAGGAAATGACTACAGGCAACAAGGTCTGTCATCTGTGCCACCCATTGGAGAAGTCAGATGATGACAAGTGAAAGGTCTCAGGGATTGGTTTTTAACCAGACTATATACCTCCCTATTTAATGAGACCCCTAACACCACAGCTCCATTTCTACCAATATACAAACCATGCAAATTACTGGCATCCACTTACACCTGCATATTTTGATTACAATCAGAAGCCATAAAGTCCCTCCACCAGCACCAGCTAAAGTATAAGGTAAACATATTCATTACTGTCTTGGAGTGCAAACTTCCTAAGCACCTAAATAATATTTTTAAAGGGACTTAATTCTGCTAAGTGCTACATACCAATCGTTGAGACTTTTTTCCTTTTGATACCACAGGAAAAAAAAACACAATAATAATTAATCAGCAAAATATTAAGTAAATTATATCTGGATACTTCCATTAAGAACAGCAGTACTAAAGAGAAGGAAGATTTGGCCAAAAAATTTGTCACTGCTAAGGATACTTGAAAGGAAGAGACTTCAAATTGTACTCTGAAACTACAGATGTATTTGTATCAACTGATTCGTTAAAAAACCCCAAAACTTACTCATAGGTATCAAAACCTAAGAGCTGATAAACACGGAACCTAACACAAAACTCCAGGAGTCACTTATTAGCACACAAGCCCTCCTTGATACATTAAGAGCTGGAAGTACTGGATTTCAAATACTCTTAGCTAATGCAATTATATGAACTGTGAAAGTTCAGTTTCATTTGCCAGATTTTTAGGTTGGTTTTTTTTCCCCATGACCTCTGACCTGCAGGGGCAACAACGATGATATATCAGGAGAAAAAAAGCTTTACTTTCTCCAAGCAAGGAGAGAAGCCTGGTTAAAATATGTAACATCAGTGCCCCTGGACCTTACAGCTATAAATACAAATAAATACACTTTAAGGAGTGTTGCAAAGGGACTCTTTGGTCTACTTGTGCTTTTTAAATTGATTTTTATAGGAATTCGATACTTTGTGCAAAAGAGAGCCAAAAGAAATACTCTGCGGAGCCCGGAGACGGCAGGTTTGTGCCGGTGCACTACTGCCCTCTCCTGGGACGGATCAGACCTGCTCCCGGATTCACATCTCCCGGCAGACCCCAGAGGCAGCTGCGCTCACTCCCACGGCCATCAGAATTCCTTTGGGAGACGAAATGTAAAACAGACAGAACATTGAAAAAGTAAACCACACTCAGAATAAACGAGTTACTTATCGTTATATAAACTGTGATAATTCATGACCTTGGACACTACAGCTGTTTGTTCCTTCCTCCAGGACCTGATGCAGGAGAACCCAAAAGATTTTCAGCATCAAGATCAGAGCCAGCCTGTGGGATGGCACAATCTTCCGAGAACTAAGAGTCAACCAGCACCTTTCACACTGAGAAATACCTAAAAGCTTTGGCATCGTTACTGCTGGACTCCTGCAGCTCACAATGCAAGGAGTCTGCATACAAAGTTACACAGGCTCCCAGGGTGGGTCCTTTGATTTCAGCAGCATTAGAAAAGGGACAAATTTTACTGTTAGGCAAAAACGCTGCTTTTGATTGCCCCACACAGGCCCATCAAGTTCAAGGGCCCAGGTACACCTGCCATTTACCCAAGCTCAGTGAATTACCTGATGAAAGCTCAGCTCCAGCTGGCAGAAAGGCCAGGTTTAGTCCCAAACAAGAATGAGAAGACAACACCTAGCTTAAGCCTCAGCACAAAACGAATTTAAGCAAACTAATTTTCATCTTCAGATGTGACTGGTAGGAACAAACACAGGTTCAGGTACAGCAATTTACCTGAAAGGCAGCTCACTAAATCACTGTAATCCCAAACCTACATCCAAATCACGAATTCTTATTTTATTAGCAAAGTTTGGTCTTTACAGAACATTTAAAATAATATTATAAACTAAGTAAACATAACCTGAACATACGTATTTGATGGACTACAGAGGTACAAATCCAGCCACCTCAGGTCAAAAAATAAAAAAAAAAAAAAACACACCAAAAAACCAGAGCAAATGGAGGACACAACTTGATGGCAGAGAGCATTCTGCAGGTCAGGATGGCCTTGACCTGTCTGACACTAGACAGAGAGAGCAGAATTGCTACCAGCCCAAGCAGAGCCAATGCCACAAACCCAGACTGAAAACAGCTGATCACATGGAAGTTCTCACACTGAAGCTCCTCCATCCTTTTTGATCATAAGCTTCATGAAAATTAACACTGTTGCACAGCTATAAAGCATCATAAATTCTCAAGTGCAAGTACAGCCTGCAAAATACACTTCACACTAGGAAAGCCCCAGGTGAGTATATCCAGGTTTGGGGAAAATACTTCAAAGAAAGATGTTTCCTTCATGGAAAGTGTCAGTGGAAAAAAAAAAGGCAAGAATAAGCAAAGCTAAAAGTTGTCATCTGTAATATTTGAGTGAATTGGCATTCTGTAGCCCCTCTTTAATCTACAGAAAAGAAGAAGAAAAAAAAAAAAAAGACTCAAGCAAGAAAGCAGACAGCATTGCCAATTTTAAAGTACATAACATCATTGTGGAGAGCAAGGTAATAAATTGTTCTCTGTCCACAGAAGGAACAGCAATAACAGTACCGAATTGCAGCAATAAGCATGTAGGCAACACAACAGAAAACATTTCAGTGAGAGATGTAATAAAACAATCAGAACAAACCAAAAGGTTTAGAGGTTAGACAAACAATTTCTGAGGGATTGTGTGTTTTATTTATGTATTTGTATATTTTATTTAAATACATACATATATACACAGAAAACCAGGGATCTCAAAAATATCTTCCAGTTTAATCTCGTCTATGAATTTTCCTTAGGAGGCATACGCAATACAAGTGAGAAAACAGATCATTTAACATACTTTTCCCTGATGATAATTCTATTCCAGCAGAATCAAGCACAGAGCTGCTGAGCAACATATTGGTCACAGAACCTGAAACACTGCTCACTGGCACCAGAAATTAAAAAGATGAAACAAAGCCAAAGAAAGCAGCTGAGTATGTTACTTGGGAAACAGCAGACATTCTGAACTACTGCCCATGAGCCAACAAACAGGAAAGAAACAGTGCCTAGAATCCTGTCCATAGGTGTAACGGCATCAAATTTACAGAGATCATCCTGTATTGATACTATACAAACCATCATTTTTAATTCAATCTAAACCACTGACAGTATTAACAACAGTTCGCAGAAAAGACACTTTTACTCTTCTGTTACTGTATTAAAATTCAGAATTATCTTGTGGAAGCTAAAGATCAGCATCACTAAACCACCATTAGAAACAGGCTTGATCAATGAAAAATGCCTTGGAATTAGGCTATACTGGTGGTCTGCCTAATGAAGCAAAGAAATGGAGCCCACCAACTTCAGAAACTGCAGGTGAATTCTCCAGCTGTTCATACCCCTAAATGAACACTTTCTTAGGCTTTTTCTCACGTTATGCATTTCAAACTTAACAAACAGCCAAGTGAGCGAGCGAGAGGCAGAACAAGAGTACCTCACAAATGTTATTCTTTCGCCAACTACCTAAGTCAAACTTCTGCATGGTCTAAACAAGCAAAAACCCACTGCCTACTTTCCCAGTACTGCCATTTTCTTACTTAAAATTATTAAAGTGAGAAAAAAATAAGTAAATCAAACGCCTAACTTTTTGGAAGGAAAATGGCTAACACTTTGGGTTTCCACAATTTCTTTTGTGAACTACCACTCACATTTTACTATAACCTTAATCATACATTAGATAAATAAGCATTTATTTCATTCTAGATTTAACTATTTTTTTGCTCCTGGCTGCTGTACAGGCAGGAAGGGGAGTAGGAAGGCCACTACACAAAACCAGCTAAGGACACCTTCAGTATACGATTAAGAGAAAAGGCTTCTTACAATGACTACAAAGAGACGACAATCTTACTACAACACCACGTTGCTGCTGTGCTGAGCAGCTGAGCAGCGCTGAGCTCTGCTCCTGCTCTGAGCTCTCCCCTCCCGCCGAGCCCAGCCGCTGCAGGCTTCCCAGAGCTCTCCTCGTACTAACACCAACCTGTCTCTTGCCCAGCGCTGAAGGCCAAAAAAATACTCAGGAGAACTCAACTGGGAGGGTCACTTGAGAGCCACCGCTTTCTTTTCTAAGAACTTGAGAAATTCAGAGGCTGCAACAGTTGGTAGCTCGCCAGAGGGCGGCCTTTCACCAACCGGGGACCCAGAGGAGGTGCCCTTACAGCAACCCCAGCCCTCAGAAACACCCATCCCCAACCCCTGCGCCCACCATGCCCTACAAAACCCCTGCCCTCAACCCCAGCTCGTGGAGGAAACAAGCGTCTCCCTTCACGGAGCTCAACTACCGGCACCACCACCCGCTGCTCAGGAGCCCGCCCCAGCAGGCCCACGCACAGGGACACCCTCCAGTTCGCCCCCTTACACGGACACACACCCCGACCGCCACCTGAAGGCTGCCACGTCCCTGCGCTACCCCAACACCGTACTACACGACTCCTTATCAC
>VXBZ01003319.1:232367-281875 GCA_013399135.1 Heliornis fulica
GGAGCCGGTCCCGCCTTTCCGCGGAGAGCACGCGCCAGATCGCCTTCCTACCATTTGATGAACGAGCCGTCTGTCAAGCGGCAAGCGCGGATGAGGGCCAATCAAGCGCTCTTGTCGGGGCGTGGGCGGAGCCTTGGCGGCAGAGTGGCTGCGGCGAGTCGCGGAGTCGTGACTGGTGCCTGGTGCCTGGTGCCGGTGAGGTAGCGATGGCGGCGGTTAGGNAAAGTCGGCCGGAGCGGGGAAGTGCCGGTAGTGCGGCTGGTCGGCCAGTGGGCCTGGTCGTTTACCAAGCCGCGGCCGGGGGCATCGGCCCGCCCACCGTCTGGCCTGGCTGGCGTTGGGGGATAGGGTAGAGCCCGTCCGCTGGCCCGCACCGCACCACCCCGCCGGAGCAGCGCGGTGGGTAGGCCCGCGGCGGAGGCCCCTCTGCTGGGAAGGGAGCAGTTGGCGCCGGCCAGTCGGCGGCTGCTAACGGCCGGCTTCGGTTCGGCTGTAGGGCCGGCGGGAGCTGGGCGAGGGGCCGGTTGGCAGTGCCGCCCCCGGAGGCGGTTAGAGCCCTGCCGTGCTGCTCCCGGCCATCGGCCCAGGCGCGCTTCTAGGGCCCGTCGCATGGAGATCGAGGCCGTTTGAACGGGGAAATACTTCTCTTTAAAGGTCAGCTCCTTCATCGCGTCCCCGTGGTGTGGATCGCCAGGCCGCCGCGAAACCGTTGGCGGCTGGGGGAAGAGCTGGTGTTAGGGTCCGCTCGTGTGTGCTGGACCTCTCCAGGCAGGTAGCATTGATGTGTGTGTGTGTGTGTGTCTGCTTTGTAGGTAGAAATGAAGAGGAACTACAGGAGAGGCAAGGAGAAGCACGGGTGGAGCAGTCGCAGGCACAGCTACCATCCTCATCGGTACAGAAGGCCCAGTCGCGATAGCTGTGCTGAAAGGCGAGTATATGCAGACTGTGTTTAGCTTGGGTTAGGCCATTAGGGGTTATGTCTAGTTAAATTTGCAGAGTGGTGGCTATCTAGAGCTGGGAGAGTTGCCATCTGAAATTGTAGTGGACAGCATTTCTGGTGTGCGTTACCCATAGTGGAGTGGAATTGCATTGATTTCTGGAAACTTATCAGATGTTCACATCTGTATATTGATTTTTAAGCTGAGATGTGGTTCCATGAACTAGTCCTTTCCAGTGTGCCTGAGCGTCCGTAAACTGTCAATATGCAGACATAGTTCAGGGAAGAAAAATGTTTCCAAATAACTCATTCCATCTACCTTGTTTTGTGCCTCGTGTTCTGCTAGTGTATAAACTGTCATTAAAGGATCTTGCTGTAAGGTTGAAAACATGCTAAGTAGTGTGGTAATACCACAACTGGCAGATTAGGAAACTGAAACAAGGCCTCAGCAATAATCCTCTGCCTTGGAAAACTGATACTTTCAGAAAAGTGCATTTTAAACTTTAGAACTTACACTTGCCTGTATATATTTGAGCTATTTTATGGTTCTTTTTATTTCCTGTGTTCATTCCTTAGTGCCTCTTGCAGGAATAAGAGGCCAGTCCTTTGCTTTAAGCTTTTTTCTTTAAATATATTTTTGTAGGAAGAAACACATACACAGATATATGAGCTACCCGTCAGACGGATTTGTGTCAGAAAAGTTACAGATGTCAGTGGGCCCTAATTCAGTGAATACAGAATTCAAAGGATTTTACTAAAAATCTTGAAGTGACTGAGTTCACTGTGGGGTGTTTTTCCCCTTGTAGGTCAATTATGCTTATTAACTGTTTTCAAAGTTGCATAATCAAACAGCAACAGAGCTGGTATTAGAACGAGAATTTCTTTGTTGTTTTGTCTTCAATAAATTACAACTCTTGCAAAACATTTTGGACTAAGAATTTTAATATGGCACATAGTGAACCCTGTCTCAGAAAGTACAAATGGTATGGGCAATTGGGAAACATCCCAGTAGAATTTTGCTCATCAGTACTGAATGTGCCCATTTAAATGACTTCGGGAAGAATAACCCTACAGTTACACTGTCAACTGCAATATTTATGACAAAAGCAGAAACTTTTCTGTGTTGGGAGTTCTGTTCAGCTTTTATTTTGCATGTTTCTGAACACCATCAATGAAATTCTTGTCATTAAGAGAATGCCAAAATGGTTTTTTGACCTGACATCAGCTTTTTGTCCACCCTGTCTCTTGCTTTATGCCATGAAGTCTTGCATGCCCTCAAGTGTGGGCTTTTGCTTTTAATGACAAAATGCCCAGAATTAATCTTCTGCTGGAAAGAGTTAAAGGCACTTGCTGAATCAGCAGCCACCTATGTTTTAGCAGGTAATTGAGGTCTTTTAGCAAGTAATTTAAGTAATTTAAAATCTTGGTGTATCTAATGTTCTTGAGAGGTCTTTAAGCCAAGTATTTTTACTGTTTCAAGTTTGTAGTTTAGTGTATAGTCATGCATGCAGTGTGCTTACTGTGGCCCTGCAGAATTGTACTCCATTGATTTCAGCTGCATGCAGCTGATTCTTCATGGGAAAGATGCGTAGGACAATTGTGAACCTGTCTTGAAGGTAACATGATTCCTTTTTTTTTTTTTTTTTAATTTTAGGCTGGAACAAGAGGAACAACAGACCCCAGTGAATGCAGACAGCAGCAGTGAGCCTTCTTCATCCAGTGTGACACAGAGCTCTGTAGTACCAGGTAAAAGACTGTTTACCATTCAAAATTCAGGGTGTATATGCTGACTTCACACTTACTACCACAGGAGAGTCCTGAAACACCCCTGACTCTGTAACCTCATAACAACAGACAAAACTAGACTTTAAAGAAACCTTTTTTTTTGTGTGTCATCCTTTTGTGCTTCAGAGATTGTGAGCATGTTTGGAGATGTATTCTGCAAAACGTTAATTGCTGTCCATTTAGAGCCAGTGTACTAAATGCAGTGTGCTTTTATGAGCCTTACCAATTCCTTCACTGACTTTTTTTTTTGTAGGCCTGAATAAATCTTGGTCACTTGTTGCTAAGGTGAAACCTAAAAGCTGCTGGCAAGGAGCTGAATTGTAATGAGCAGCAAAAGGAGGTTACTTCAGATGCAGTTTCTGGTAGTAGATAAAGTTTTACATAAAAACTCTTGAAATGCAGATGTTAATGAACGCCTCTCCTGAATAAAATGTTTTGTCTTGAGGTGAACAGTAAATGCACTGTTATGAATCTGTCAGTATTTAATTTCTCTGCCTCTGTATTTACTTGGGCAGTGAAGAGCTCAGATTGAATGTTTCTCTCATCCCAACTTAACTTTGGAAGGAACCTCTGTGTGTTTCCAGATGTGCTCCTGATTCTATCTAAATCTCTTCCATACATTGAAGAAAAAGTGGCTGGTTCTGGGAAGCGAACTGGTTTGGTTTGGTTTGGTTTGGTTTGGGTCATACCTTGCTGTCAGTCTTTCCTTTTTGTTTGGGACTACCCTACCTCACGCTTTAATCAGTGTCTCCCCTCATGACTGAGTTATGAAGAAAGGTCATTTCTGTTCTGCAGCAAAACCTTTCCTTTCTGCTTCTGTGATTTGTATGAATTTCATCTTGGGCAGTGGTGACATCCCTTCTGTCCCTGTGTAATGGCACTGCATTTGAAAATAATAAAATTGAAATGCCTCATGAGTGGCATTCCTATGAAGATGATGTGGGATGTCAGAGCAATAAACAATCCTAGTTACCTCTTTTCAGTTTTCCACTGTTTTTTTTTGTTTTTGTTTCCCACTTATTTTTTTTCTCTCTCCATAAGAACTGCCAGGATTTTACTATGACTCCGAAAAGAACCGCTATTTTCGCCTACTGCCTGGACATAACAACTACAACCCACTTACCAAGGAGAGCATTCAGTACAAGGCGATGGAATGCAAAAGGCTGAGACTCCTAGAAGAGGAAGAAAAACAAAAGAAGGTACATTATGAAAAAGATTGTAATTAGACTTTACTATGCTCTGGCCCAGGACAGATTGTAAGCTAAAGCCATTCAGTTCTGACTGTGGTACAGTTCCCTGCACTGTCTGAAGAAATGAAAAATCCTTTTTGCTGAGAATCCATAGTCCTGGAAGCCTTTTGTTTGGCTGTTCCACACAGGTATGAAAGCAAGTCATTGCAAACAAAATGTGCAAAGAACCAGGAAATGTGCTCAGAATTGTAGATTGTCCAACAGTTAACACTTGAGCCAGGACACTGGATGCCAGGTTCTAAATCCCTGCCTTAATATGGCAAAGTGGGGTCTTAATATCAAGTTTTCCACATGTTTAATAAATGTGTTGATCATATTCCTAGACCCTGAAGAAACAGC
Source organism: Heliornis fulica (assembly GCA_013399135.1). Classification (NCBI taxonomy): domain Eukaryota; kingdom Metazoa; phylum Chordata; class Aves; order Gruiformes; family Heliornithidae; genus Heliornis; species Heliornis fulica. The sequence goes on from VXBZ01003319.1 coordinate 236,679, forward strand.
ACTAATGATTTTTTGTGTAAACAGCTTTTTCACAATGAAATTATTTGGACAGGTATAATCAAAGTGGGTCTTAAGCCTGAAAAAACGTTGTGCTTTTTATCGTAAGGTGTTCCAGCAGAGTTAATGCTGATGTTGCACATCTGTAGTTTGGGTACAGTACCCCACAAGGGTGTGTTTTAATTACCCAAAAGCTGCATCTCAACTTTAGAAATTGCAGCTCTGCTTAAATACACTGTCATTTGGAAGAAGTGAGAGCGGATTTTTCTCCTTAGGTAATGATGTTCTCACTTCAGCCAGCTATGTGGGTCCTCGGCATTCACTCTGCTGCTGTTGGCTTGGGGATTTTTTTGTTGTTTCAGCTGTTTCCATGAGCAGTTTAGGTTTCACAGGTACCAAAAAGCTGCTGGCCGTGTTCCTGCTGAGGGGAACTGTGGGTATGCATCTCTTCTCAAAATGAGGCTATTGAATCAGCCAGCTGGATTAGGCTTGCAAATATGAACATTTTGAGTCCTAAATACTTGGCTTTGTCTGAGTGTTATCAGAGGATTTCTTAGTCTGTAACTCTGCAGCGTACTCTATCCTTTGGTCTCCCCAGAAAGTGTTTACTTGAAATTTTAAAAAATGACGAATGGAAAAGTATAGTCAGTGCAGCAGTAAGACTGTGTAGATGACAGTAGTCTTGTGACAGTAAAGCCTTAGTCTTAATGCTCAGTAATAAGAAATGAAGGTGCTATAGTGAAATCAGAAGACTTCACACTTCAGGGTAGTACTACTGTTTATGTCAGGTGAAAGCAATGGCTGTTGGCTTTTGTTTGTTTTGTTTGTGGGGTTTTCTCTCCAGCTTTTGTAGAAGCATCCCGCATTTCAGCTGAATATATTCTCGCCTGCTTACCATAGTAGGCCAGGGAGGCGGTGCTGGAATGTGTTTTATAGACCTCCTGAAAATTTTACTTCATACTGGCTAGAGTTACCTAAATATCCCAAATGTCTAGGCTGCACAGCCATGCTAGAACAAGCAAGTAACTGAGTACACTTCCATGTTACTCTCTTACAGAAAGCGACAAGGGCTGGACTGAACTCATCTGTGCTGCTCCAGAAAAGGCAACTGGGTTTGCTCAGCTCCACAAGTTATTGCAGGTACAATGATTTTGTCTTCTGTTTGCAGTACCAGGTTCTGCTCTTAGTGCAGCTGTTCCTGTCGGATTTTGTGTGGTTTTTACTCTTAGGACAAAGAGGAACACATTGCTTTTATTTTTTAAAAAAGATTCTTTTATAGTCAGATTACTAGTGATGAGAATTCAGGTGGAGACCTTTCCCAATTTCAGAAACATGAAGTCTAAAACTTTATTTTTTTTGTGTGTGCTGTTTTGCCCTGTGATGCTTTATGAATAGTGCAGCTTTTCTCAGGATGAATGCACTTTAGCTGCATTCATCCTGAGAAATGCAGGATGGGGGTGGGGGAACACATAGTTGTGTGTGAACACACAACTGTTCCCCCACCCCCCTGTAGGACAGCTAAGGTAGCCCAGATCCAGTAGTGGTGCAGAAGGCAAGTTAGTGACTTGCTGTGTTGTTGTTTCTGCTTCTGAAGATGTGCTGAGGTTCAAACTGACAGGATAAAATTCCATGTATGTGGAAGATGCACCTGTTTATGGCTTCTGTAAGTGAAGTTGCAGCATGCTAGCTGTTCAGGCATTTTGTGTTCTGTGATATCCATCCTATCCAGGTTTTATTGGCATTAGGCCTAGGCTTACCTGAATTTTTCCCTCTTCTCCCCTACCTACTTTTACAGGCTGGTCCATGAACTAAAAGTGAGCTGCATGCAGAGGAGGAAGATAGAAATTCGCAGTCCAGACTCCTCAGTTGCTGGAACCAACAATTTTAAAATAATTGCGGTATGTTATGAGAACTTTTAAGTCTTCAGGATAGAGAGAGCCTATCTTTGGTGGAAATTCAGAAATTTGTATTTGGGTTGAGCAGATAATTAGTGTGGAGAGGATTAAGAGAAAGAAGAAGGAAACAGAAGAGAAGAATTTTGTGACTGGCAAAGTCTACAGTCCAGAGAATCTATGTAAACATCAGTAATCATTTTAGATCTCATGTTTGAAGGCAGTTTCTACTGGTACTGCATGTACAGGGAGTTTTCTGGAGCAGCTATCTTCATAGTCCACATAGGAAGCTCTCTGGTGTCATCCCGCCTTTGTAAACAGAGCACTGCATAGGTAGCTAAGGCAGAAGGGAGTCAGAAGCTTGGTGTCAGAAAAGCTCAAATGCAGCACCAGCCTTTTTGCTGTGATCCAACAGCAGGAAAATTCCCCATTGACTTTCTTAAGGTTTCAGTTTTTGGTTTGCATCCTCCAGCAATACTAGGCTGTGCTTACTAACCAGCCATAGCAAGGGTCTAGAACTGATACAAGTGGAAAGCGTATTTACTGTTACTCAAGGACTAAATTCTTCTTTCTCATGGGGTTTTTTTTTCTGCACATGCATATAAAAAGGAGTTGGGCACTGTTAGAGATGAGTGGAAAGCAGATGCTGTTAAAAGGATCAGAATTAATGTGTTGTTTCATTTTAGACCCAATGCAGATCTCTGTGATGTTTATTTCCTGTAATTTGCAGTAAGTGTGACCAGTAAGTGTTTGTTTTACAGGCAGATGTGGCTTGTGAGCGGATATTCACTGTGAACGATGTTGAGCATGGAGGATGTAAATACGGTATCATCAACCTCAGTGGCTTGGGAAAGGAGTCTCTCACGGTGGAGATGTACGACAATCTCTACTTCACAAACCGCAAAGTACGGTGTTCGGTTCCTGCTTCCTTCAGTCATCGCGTTCTCAGAACGCTGCTCTTGGGAGGCTTAGGGAGAAAAGCAGGAGGGTTGGGGAAGGGGTTAGGATGGGAGAATGGAAGAATTGAGCAGCACAAAGTTTGAATAAATGCAGAACCCCAGTAAACTCATCTCTGAAAGTCCCTCAGTACCAGTGTTAGTTCTCAGGAATGTTGTGCTACATGCAGGGACAGTGGAAGACTGTAGAAGTGCCAGCTTCCAAGGATAGCGCTTACTTCAGCGTTGCACTTGGCTGTAGCTGACAAAAATGATGTTGAGGGCTAGAAGCTACTAAAATTTGCGTGCTTCTTTCTTAAAAATACTTTTGGAAAAATTAGTTTATCCTTGATCATGAAGCATATTTAAAACAGCTTTTGTAAGCTCTTCATGCTCAGACTCTTTTAAGGATGGTCTGTTCAATAATAGAATGTGCGGGTGACCAGCTTATGCCTCAGTCTGTGTTTGGACAGATTTCTCAGTGCTGTACTGCCTCCTACATTTAAGAGGAGCATGAGGCTAAAATCCTCGTGTCCCATTACTGGGCCATGTAGTAGGCTAAGGAGGTGTGTCCAGCACATAGTTTTGTGTCATCTTAGCATGGAAATGCATGTTGATGAATGGGGTAAGAGATCACAAAAATAGCATGTCTTCTTGTGTCCGAAGGTGAATTCTGTGTGCTGGGCATCGTTGACTCATCCAGACTCTCATGTTTTATATCCTTTTTAAAAAAGCACAATTTCAGTTCAGCTTTCCCACATCTTCATCACGCTACCCAGAAGAACTAACTTCCAGGAAGATCTCTCACGTAGTCACCTCAGAAATTAAGTTTTAGTGTAGATGCTGTATCCAAAATGATGTGATGTTTGGCTGAGGCAAAGGAAAAAGAGAGGGTTAAGGCAACTAACGTAGTCTTGGAAGTAGGCAACCCCTTTGAAATTAGGTTGGTTGGGGTGAGTGGAGAATGGAAGCAATTCGTTGGTGCCGTGCTCTGCAAGTTTGAGAGCATGTTGTGCAGATCTGTCTTGGAAGAAGAGGAAGGTTGATGGTATAGTAGAGGAAGTGGCAATGGACAGAATGCAGAAGACAGGAGGAAAAAGGGGTTTTAATGTGAGAGATGGCAGGCAACAGATTTGCTATTAAAGCACCAAAAGAGAGGAAGCCCTACGGAAATGTATGGGATGGCTCATAGGAAAAACCAAGCAATTCAGGACTAATCCAGAAGGTGGCAGGAGTTCATCAGGCTTCCTCACAGATTATAGATAGGAGCTGGGGCTGGTTTGGTTATTTGGGGCTTTCCCCTAGTCATGTTACAGATTTACCCCACTAAACCTGAAATACAGCTTTAAAATCCTATTTATACCTGGTATAAACTTTAGGAAGTATTTTAATGTAATCTCAAATGAGTTTTCTCTGCTTTCCCAGTGTATGCACCCCTTTCTCCAGCTCACCTCCATGAAAAATAGATCTATAGCAATACAGTGTCATCAGCATGCAAGGATGAGAAGAATGTAGGCCACAGTTTGGTGGTTTGAGGGCTTTTTTCCTATCTCTAGAAAGATGCCTTAGTGTTCCTCTTACCTTTTTTTTTTTTCTTTTTTGATAGTGAAAACACAAAGGCAAGAATTTGTGTTCTTTCTAGCTCTTCCCTGTGAAAGAAATTGAAAGTCAATACTGAATTGTAAAGTGTAAGGCACATCAGAGTCTCAAGGGAAAAGTGTTGTGAGCTGTGGCTGTGTCAAGAGCCTCTTGCTTTTCCCAGCTATAAATGTTAGGCAGTCTGCTCCATTCCAGGGAGGTGTTTTCCTTAACTCACTTCAGCAAACTGTGTCTCATGGGAATTGCAGAAACACCGGGCTGTGCCAGTCTGCTTCCAGCATCACTGTTCAGCAGCACTAACCCAGGTAGGGTGGCTTTGTTGGGTTCTTTCCTGCCAATTTTCTGACAGGCGTTATGGCATGAAAAGGTCACAAAGGAAAGATTATTTCCGCGTTTTTTTTAGTAGCTGGTTAGATTGTTGTGGTCTTGTAAAACTTGTTTAAGAAGTGAACAGATGAAAGAACTTACCCTTAAGAATTATTGAACAAGCAGTATACAAAGCACTAGTTTATTTTTAGCTGCTGCTGACACTCTGCTTCACTTTGGCAGAAGACCACCTCACTTGTAAATTAAATTACTGCAATTTTTCATTAGTAGCTTGGCCTGTAACTAATACTCAGAAGCTGCACACAAGGAGCACTCTGATTTCCTTATAGACTGTCTAGAGTCATTGCAGGAACCCTTCTCAAAGTAGCCACTTTGGGTGTGGATTAACCAAAGGTGGAAGGCCGGTAGATATCTCATCCCAAAGCTGCTTCTGCTCAGCTGTGTGTAAGCATAGTTGATGTGGAGAATCTCATGTCTCGAGTCTGATGGCTGTAGCTGTAACTTTTTGTTCAGCGTTCTTAGGGGCTGGTCTTTATTAATTGGACTTTCCTGATAGATGTCAGAACCACGCTTCTCCAAATCACATTGCAGAGTCCTCTATCCTAGCTTCCATTCGTATGTGTCAGAGGAAATCTAACAGATTAAGAGTTACGGACCTATTTAAAGTTTTTATGTCATACTATATATGCAGCCGTTAAAAAAACCAAAATGCGTAAAATCTGTGTAAACTTCTTGAAGAGTCATCAGAGATGGATGGTCACTAGGCCACCATGCCCAGTTGCCCTGCAGAACATTTTAAGCACTTTGTAATCAGATATCCCAAAGTTCCACTAAAGTTCTTTTTAACATTTCCTATTGACTGTTCTAGGTATTTCCAAGTTTCTTGACTCGCTTCACTCTCTGTGAAGCAAGAATCTTGCAAAGTTGGTGCTGGGAGCAAAGTAGGATTTAACCTGTCTGAACCCATGTTTTACATGTCACCTGTGCTGCCCAGCATGTCTGAACATGTGGATATTCCATGAAGGAAGTGAAAACTGACAAACTAAAATTTGTTAGTTAATAGACTCTGTGCAGGAGCTATGTGAGTAAGGGTCAAATTTCTAGAGAACCTGCTTTGGCAGGGGGTTGGACTTGATGATCTGTTGAGGTCCCTTCCAACCCCTACAATTCTGTGAATCTGTGAAATCTAGGGTATTGTTCCCCAGGCAAACCTGTTTCTTAGGTAGGCAGGCCAAGAACATACGGGTTAGGCTTTGGCTAATCTGTTGTTTATAAAGTAAATGGTTTGTCTTTCTAGCCCACCTGACTTGAAAAAAAATGGCTTGCTTACTTCTGTAAAGCAGTTGCCATTTGTCTCTTTCTTGCTGCTGTCAGGCCCTCTGTCCACTGAATAACTTCCCAGTCTCTCAGTCATCGATCTGTACAGACTGTAAGCCTATAAAGAGTCATCAGCTCCCACTCTGTCTCCTGAGTAGCACGGGGACACTAATTGCACAACATTTTCATGGCTTCAGACTGAAATGTTGAAAGAACTACGGAAATCCAGAGAAAATTTCTGAGTTATCATCCTGTCCTAACGTTTTACAGACTCATGATTCACGTGTTGCTCCTTTCTCTTAGGAGATCGACCTGGAATGCTGTGCAGCTTCAAGATATCCACTGCCTGGTCCTGTGCTTGGTGCTTAAATCCCCAAGCAGACAACTGCTTCAGCACAGGTGATCTGGAAGGCTTCTGTCTCAGGGGGAAACATTTCTCCCGTTAACCTCCCAGCGCTACCCAAACTACAGCTAAGCAAATGTAATTTGTCTTCCTTAGGCCTGACACGACGAGTTCTGGTGACCAATGTAGTGACAGGGCATCGACAGACCTTTGGAACCAGTAGCGATGTACTGGCACAACAGTTTGCCACGCAGGTAAGAACAACCGTCCGCCCTTCGTTTTCTCTGGGCGCTGCCTCGGTGGGTTTTTTGTTCTGTCTCTGGTGGGACTCCCCGTGCTGTACGTAAGGGGGCGATTACAGTTACTGCCGGATGTCTGCTCCACGAGAGAGCTGATGCGGCCTGACAATGGCACACAATTGAATAGCAACCAGGAAGATGAACTGATTTTATCCTCTGTGGCAGCATCTTGTGGTTTAACCTGGCTGGCAGCTAAAACACCCACACAGCCGTTCTCTCACTCCCTGCCCGCAGTGGGGTGGTGGAGAGACAGGAAAAGATGGAACTCGTGGATTGAGGTGAGGACAGTTTAATATGACAGAAGAGGAAGATGATAATACTGCTGGTAACAAAAGAACATGGGAGAGGATGCACAGCTCACCACCTGAAACTGATGTTCAGTTCTTGAGCTACGCTGCCTTCCAGCCAACTCTCCCAGTTATATACTGAACATGATGTCATTTGGTATGGAATATCCCGTTGGCCAGTTTGGGTCACTTGTCCTGGCTGTGCCCCCTCACAGCTTCTTGGGCACTCCCCACCTTCTCACTGTCAGGGCAGACACTGAAAAGTCCTTGACTGCTTGGCAAGGACTAAAACATCAGGCTGTTATCAACACTATCCTCATCCAGAATCCCAAACACAGCACTGAACCAGCTGCTAAGAAGAAAATCAACTCCCTCTGCCAAAACAAGGCCACAACAAGAGTAATTTTTGTTAATTGTACACAGGTTAAAAGGAAATCTGAGAAGTGCAAGGAGCACAGTAAAAATGTGTTGTAAAATTGTTTTTGTTTTGGCAAATGACCTGATTTTGTTAACACTTGGTGTGATGTGTTTATCAAGAAGGAGAAAAACCCTATAAAATGTTCATGGACTCGCTCACCAAGAATTGGTTGGAATAGTGAAATCAGAATGTGAGGATTCCAATTCCTCTTTTGCTGTTACATTAAATAAGCCCCTCCTTACCTAGCTGAACTTTTACAGTGACAGTAATTAAAGTTTGAGTGGAACTAATGAGTTGACTGAAAAGCACTGCAGTGTGCAATAAAAATTTTGATTCTTTATACCTATAATAATAAATTGACAACTGCACCCAAGAGCTCAAAAACTTGTAGAATCCCTTGGGTTAGAAGAGAACCCCAGCCTGACCCTGCCCAGCCCACCTCTAGATCATGTCCTGCAGCACCTCATCTATTCCCCTTTGAAACCCCTCCAGGGATGGGGACTCTACCACTGCCCTGGGCAGCCTGTTCCAACGCCTGACCACCCTTTCAGGACAGAAATTCTTCCTGATGTCTAAACTTGACACAGCTTCCCTCTGTGTAACTTGTAAGATCCTTTCAGTTACACAGCATGCTTCCTCCTCTTGGATTCTTCCAGACCCCAATGCTGTACAATGGCTGCCGCTCAGGTGAGATTTTCAGCATCGATGTGCGTCAGCGCAGCCGGAAGGGCCAGAGCTGGAAAGCAATTCGTCTTTTCCACGACTCAGCGGTTACATCTATTCGCGTTCTGGAGGCTGAATATTATCTCCTGGCAGCAGATATGGCTGGAAAGGTATGGTTTGTGTTCAGGGTGTTCTGTTCCCTCCTGGTATCTGGGCACTGGCAGGTGCTTTTCCCAGTCCAGAGAGTGGATGCCTGTTCTTTGAAGGGTAGTATATAGCAGGGTGCTGGTCCCATACAGGGGGTCTTCTTCCAGATCTACTTACTTCTGAACCATCAGATGCTCTCTGCTCTGTTATTAAATCCTCTTTCCAACAATTACTTCAACTTGCAGATAAAACTGTGGGATCTGAGAACAGCGAAGTGTGTGAAACAGTACAAAGGTCATCACAATGAATATGCTCTTCTCCCGCTGCATGTAAATGAGGAGGAAGGACTGCTTACAGCAGGTGGGTGGGCTTTTTTTTGCCCCTGTACTTGTAGAATGCATGGCAGTGCTTTCCTGATGCCCAAGGAGCATTTCTTAGGTACAGCTGTTGGGAGCTATAAAGCTGTTAGTTCTCTGAAGTTCAGAAGAAATTTAGCCATACTGTAATACACAGTGGAAACTAAGAAATTATGTTAGGAGTGCACACCTCCTGCTGCAGCCCCAGAATCCTTTCCACAGTGGGTCTGGAGTAGAGCAGACGCTTGATTTTGAAATTCAGGGTAACAATGTGTAAACAGGAGACTTGGTGGTAACATTACAGAGAGACTAAAGACCATGTCTTTAGTCAACCAGGTCAAGTTGGTGCTTAAGTGTGGGGACGGCCTGAAGCATTGGCGGGTGAGCGGAGCTCCCCATGAACAGTCTGTACCACTCAGGTTCATTTTAAATACATGTGGCTACAGCCTGAGATTTTATTTTATGTCGGGGAGGAGAGGTAACAACAAGTGAAGCAAAGCATAGCCAAGTTCCATAGTGTCTCTCTGAACATCGTGACTTCCTCTCCTTGGATTTGTCAGGCAGTGACAGAACAATGAGAAGAACTCCTGTTAATTTGACAGTAAGGTTTTCTCCCCTTATTTGGCTTGGGAGCGTGATAATGAGGAACACGCTCTGAATACTGATTTGCCGTGCCTTCTGTCGCCTGACAGGAAGTGCCCATTTTTCCTTGCTTTTGAGGTATTCGAATTTCTGCTTCATAAAGTACCGATAAGCACTTTGTTTCTAATGTGTGTGGAAACGGTCAGGGGGAGCTTTCCCCTTAGACCTTCTGCCTCCACGATGATAACCGTGCAGAGATAACCTTACATGTGAAGTACTGTGTGATGCTGAGTTCTGCTTTCCATTCCTCTTCAGTTGGTCAGGATTGCTACACCAGAATTTGGAGTCTTCAAGATGCCCATCTACTCAGAACCATTCCTTCTCCCCACCCGTCCTCCAAAGATGCCATTCCCAGCGTGGTGTTTTCTTCAAGACTCGGGGGTAGCCGAGGAGTTCCTGGCTTACTCATGGCTGTCAAACAGGATCTCTACCACTTCTCCTATAACTGATGGGGTGTTCTCCTCAGAACACAGGTCAGCAATACTGCCAGCCTATACATGACTTCAGCATTTCTGCTCCAGTCACCGTGCTGTTGAGTCACTATGTGCTGCTGCATCTGCATCTCCCGTGAAACTCTGACCCTCCTTCTGGAGGTTCAGCAAATCTTGCTGTATCTATCTCAGACACCTTATAAATAAAAGCCAAATGCTGATTAACTTCTTAAGCATCATTCAGCCTCTCTGAAATCTAGCTGTAAGCTTTGAACAGCTGGCAGCATGCAGGACAGGCCTCACTCATGCGAGCTGAATGTGCCATCCTAAGGCTGCTCTAACCTAATTCTAGTTTGGTCACAGAGCTGCTGAGCTGTGGCTACATCTACATAAGTAGATGGGGCAAGAGAGCTGCTTAACAGAGTGAAGCAGCCAATGCTGAGGGGCTTTGTGCAGAGGGGCTTTGCTCTGGGTCACCACATCAGCCATCTTTACTACATCAGTGGTTAGAAGCAGGCCAGGGAACGGTGGTTTCTCCACTCACCATGCTGGTACTTGAGCTGAGCTATACCAAACTGTGTCCTTAGAGATAATGGCAGTGTGCCACTACCCTGCCACCCCCCCAGGAGGCAGTCGGTGTAGAAGAAAGGACCCTTCCTGCTCCTAGAGCCAGGCACAATGTCTCTGTTACCTTTGGCACTGTTCCTACCCAAGTGTGCACCCCAAACTTGGTCTCGGTCAGCAGTCTGGAATGGCAAGCTGCCTGTGCATCTGGAGCAGGAGATGCCCAGCCTGGACAGAGCACAACCCCTTTGGGGTATGTCATCACCTGTGTAGAGTCAGGGCTTTGCATACAGAGCTACCACTGTGCCCACAGCTGTGAAGTTGCAGCACCAGTTCCAGGTAAACTGGATAACACTTCAGGCTCCCACACCTGCACTGGAGAACAGCTATTGTCCCAGGAAACCTCATTTACCTCCAGCTCCTTCCTGGGAAACCTATTGATGTTGGGCAGGACCACCCTGCAGTTAGCTTAGGTAAGAAGCACTGATGAGATCAGCTGCCTATGGGGATTGAAGGCCCTCAGTGAGCCTGGTGGGGCTTCATAGCAGAGACAGGCTGTGCTCCCCCTTTCTGGTGTTTTCAGAACAGGAATGCAGGAACTGCCCTTCCAGACCAGGACCTATGTGGAGCATTCAGGTGTACGACTGTGTCACCCGCCACGGGGGTCTGCTAGGTCAGGAGTTGAGCATACAAAGAGGTTACCAACACGTCCTCGCCGATGGCGTGTCCCTACGAGGCTGTATTGAGATGGCCGTGTGGGAGAGCTGGGCCGGGCATCTGTACTCCCAGCGCCTTCTGAAACCTCACAGAGGCCGCACGTGCGCACACGTGTACATGTTGCTAGTGACTAATGGTGTGGCCAGTGCTGTGCTCTCCCCTGGGTACTGTGTCTCCAGTGCAGAGGGGCGCACTGGTGCTGAGCATGCTGGGAAGGAAGGAGCGAGCTTGCAAGGCCCCAGCAAAGCTTTTCTGATTCCCTAAATTGCATTCCAGGAATAAAATGGCAGGGCTAATACCTGCCCCTCGCCTGCTTACCCCATTCACTGCATCCTAGCACTCGTGCAGGCACAATGAACTAGTTCTCCAAGGCCCTTACTGATGTCGCTGTGTGTTGTCCTGTGCCTGTAGTGCTGTCTCTGAAACCTTCACGAGGTTCAGGGTCAGCGGGCCTCCTCAGAGGGGCTGGGAAAGCATCGAGTACCAGAACCACCTTCTCCAGGAGCAGCAGGAGCGCAGCAGTACTCCAGCAGAGCATCTGCTCTCTGTCTAAGTGGGGCTGGGGTAACTAGGCACCCTGAAGAGCTGTTGTAGCACTGCTGCAGCCCTCAGGAGGTGAGGGATGCTCTGTCAGTTAATCGTACCACAGGGTACCAGCGATCCTGTTCCTGCCCCCAGAGAAAGCCTTCACCGCTACCTTCCTTGGCACACTGCAAAGGGTCCGAGCTCTTACTTCTCAGTGGATACTATTATTCTTTCACACCTAAAGCTTTTGGCCAAAGCAACATGTTTATGGAAGGCGTGTACACCATGACCACCGTGATGTGCCATCAGCTCTGTTCCGCCTCATGCTGGCCTACGTGCAGGGAAAGCTCTCGGGCTGGGCTGTGCAGGAGTATCTTCAGTTAAAACTGTCCCATCAGGCACAAAGTGCTTCTCCCAGAGGAGAGAGGGAGCTGCAGCATGCACGCAGACCTGTAGCAGGGCCAAGGCACCCAGGGTCGTGGCACAAGCTCTCCAGCGACTTTGTGGTGCAGCCAGCTCATCCCTCTGCATCCCTGCCAGCAGCCTGAGCTCGCTGCACACACTTCATGAGCACATCTCTGGCCTGGCTTCCTCCTAAAGGACCACCACAAGCGCCCTCACTGCAAGCCCAACACAAGGAGGTCCCATTCACAAGACCAGCTGGTTTCCAGTGCACTCCTCTCCCCTTCTGTCCTTCAAAGGCAGGTGCCAGGAAAGGTTGGCCCTGCTGAAGATCATCTGTCCTGCAGGGCTCTGCCCCAGTTTCTCCCCTTCTACCACCTCCGCACTGCACTGTGCTAGGAAATTGTCTCTTCTCAGCAGCTCTTACTGCTCACCACACTCCAATGGTGTGTGGCAATCTCCTTCCCTCTCTTTGTACCTCTTTTACACATTAAACTGAGCAAAAGACAATGGAGCAGGAAAACTCCTAGGTGCAGTGCAACAACTTCACAGCGAGAATGCATTCTAATGAAAAAGCTGTTGCAGGGTAGTCAAGATGAAAGATGAAGCCCAGCAAATATTCAGAACGGTTTCTTCCCTGTGTACACATTCAAAACCACCAAATCTGTCCTGAATCCCACTGACAGCCACCTCCTGCTTCCCTGTAAACACTAAGCTGTGAATTCCTTACAACCATAGCTCCCCTGATGCTTTAGCACGTCTCTGCAGAGCCACCTTTCTCACGCAGAGCAGAGCGGGTGCTGCTTGCAGCATACTCAGTGCTGCTTGCTCTTTCTGCCCAAGTTGCTGCAAGCCCAAGGGTGGGCTGTTCTCCTCGGACCATATGTCTTGCAGGCTCTTCCTACTCCCTCGACTACCCTTGGATAACCAAGGGTAGTCGAGGGAGTAGGCTGCTCTGGCTAGCGCGGTCAGATTCCTTGCTTGCCTTTCCTTTCAAGTTGAGAAAAATACTCCTCAATTTGTCTTGATTAGTTATGTTAATTTGGGACGTTTTCTGTTGCTCACACAGGGGTTGACTTTCAAAAGCATTTGTGCTGACTTAGCTAACAACACATGCTGTAAGAAAGCGTCTGCTCGGGGAACGAGCGTAGCTAACCCCTCCCACTGCAACCAATGCTCCAGCAGACAGCCAACTCACACGGTACTTCACACCAGCCCAGTCACACGGTACTTCATCCCGGCTTCCGTGCTAGTAAGCATCTGTGGTTCAAACACTCGCAGGCACCAAACCACAAGGATCACACATTCCCTTAAATCAGAATTAATTTCAAAATTTAAATTAGTGTTGAAACTCTCTCCAGTGTTAACTCCAGCAATGCCGGCTGTGTGAGACCAACGCCACGCAACAATTGTGCCCAGTCACTGTGGGAAACACAAACAAGGAATTGTGGCCGAAAGCCTCTTGTGTAACTGAGGGCAGTTTCTTCTCTTTGTTCCCTTTTAGGCAAAGCTCATAAAACTAAAGACATTCATTTGCTTTCTGTTGTTTCCAAGAGCCAAATGCACACGCACGTCCCTGCAAACCCATTCACCCGCGTAGTGCTTTAGCAGCCAGCACTTTTAATTAAGCCTGCAAGAGCGGCACGGAGGGAGAGGGGAAGCGGGGCAGGAAGAGAGGCCGCTTGGCTGCCGTGACAAACAGCGAGCAGCCTGCAGGCAGTGGATGATGTATATTAAAGCACCTATTTCATTAAGCAGCAATAGCTAGGGCCCCAAGGCAGCTAAACATAAGGAACTCCACACTCCTTCCCTCTGCTTATTTGCTTGCCTCAGCTTCTCAGCAAGCACTGTGTCTAGTAGGAGCCTTGAGGGAGGCCAGGCCTGTGCTCCAAGGTAGGTTGCAGCATCCCTCATCCAGCGGGCACAATTTGTTTGGTCCCTTTTGCTCACTGGGACAAGACTCAGAGAAGACCCTGAGACTCTCCTTGCTGACCAACCTGCCAGTCCCTCCCATCAGCACCACTGTTTCGGATGCCACGGAGTTTCACTCTTGTTTCGTACCCTGCTTCCATCAGTCATCTCTCAACCTGCATTGAAAAGGCTCTTTCCATAAAACCCTCCGGGTCACATGAGGTTTTACTGGGACGTAACAGGGAGAAACTTCTACCCTTTTGAGTGTCTAAAGCAAGGAGGGGATTTGCTTTTGGGTCTTCTCTGGTCAGGGGGAGTTATGGCTTGCTGTTGACCCTGATTTATTGCAGGACATGGCTTCATGGCCATTCCTCATCTGTTATCCTGACAAATACTGAAACTAAGAGGTTAAAATAATCAATTTACTACTCACAATTTCACTTGCACTTTTAAATTTCCAAGCTTAATAGGGACCTATTCTAATAGTACTGGAAAATCGAGTATTCCTGGTGAAGAACAGACAGTGCAAACCAGAATACAAACCTAGTCTTGAGATGTCCCCCCACAGCAGCTGCTTTCAGAGAAGCAATCTGATGGTGGACAGTTCAGCTTTGGTTCCCAAACCTTCAGCTGCTGGTGGCTCCTTACAGGTACCACATATAGTGCCTATGCTGTGAGGTGAATCCAGCAGGCAGTACCAGCCCAAAGCACCTTCTGACAGACATTGAAAGATGCTTGGTGTTTAAAGCACTTTACAAATTAGTTTCATGCTTCAAAAATGGAAGCCAAGGCACAAAGCTGATAAACCGTTGCAGGTAATGTCTGAAAAATCAAGATCACTTGCCTCTTCTTGTCCAAACAGCTTCTTTCCTATCTGCAGTTCTATTAATATCGTGGCAGCTGTGAAGCACTCTGGTGCCTTCTTGTCAAGTCATCATCTGCACACGCTACCGTTTCCTTCCAGTGCTGCTGCAGAACTCCCTCTTAAGCAGAACCAGAAAGAACTAGCCAGCTTTGGAAAACGTCAGAAACCACAATCTCAAAATCTACAGGCGTTCCTAAGAGTTTCTGTAATGCTGCAGTCAAGACATTTCCTACACGAGGACTTGCTATATATCTACAAACACATATAAAAATACCCTGTATCTGTATCACTTTATATTTTACTTGAGTTACATCCAATAAAAATGAAGTTAAGCTGAAAGCATTTTAACTTTGGCTTGAGATAGCTGACTAGCTGCCATTCTAGCTCAGCTTTGTCTCTGTCACACCGCACTGTTGATTCTGAAAGCCCTCATAGTAAGGTTTTATTTATCTTGGCATTGCCATGATTTCATTGTTGATGTGCCTGCACTATGAACAAAAACATTTTATGACATACTATGTGCTGTAGCTGACAGCATAGACACGTCAACGCAGCATTACCAAGAAAGCTGCGCTCGAGCCGGGGGTGGGGATGGGACAGAGGCAACAAAAACCAGACAGTTCTATCGCTTGTCCAAATCACTCGCTGTTCTCAAATTACTGGCAGGCAAAGATGTATCTCTTGGTGCCAAATTATACTACAGCCCTCAGCAATAAATCAAATGCAAGGACAACGCCATGACACGTAGAGCTACAGTGACTGACAACGTCAGTTGACAGTCAAACATGAACATGAGAGGCTGCAAAATACAGGTTGATAGCAGAACTTCCACCTCGTTGGGCTGCTTACACTGGAAGCCAGAGATGAAGAGGAGCACAGTCTGTACGGCTGGGTGGGAAGCCAGAGCCCTGCAACGTCCCCACACAGCCATGGCAGACAGACACCTAGTCTAAGTGCAGGGCAGGTCTAATAGAATGCTGGTGTTTATTTCAACAGAGAAACTCCTGCTGACATGAAAAGCTAATGAGGTTTGTCCTGTTTTGCAGAACACAACCAAAGGCCCAGTTCACAATGGAGACAGACAGAAGCACACGCGATACCTTGGCCAACCTCAGTAAGTGCAACTTCCCCAGCGAGGAATTGGACAGGAGGATGAATGAGCAGGAAAACCAAAGGAGGAGGGAGAGAACTGAAAGAAAAAGCATCTTTTCTCATACACATAGCTACATGTTCCAGCCTGGCGCTACCATGACAATAGCTACTGTCACAGCCCTGCTGTTCTGCTGTCTGTCTCCCTAGCTGCAAATCTCAGGGGCAACGTGCTCCTGGTCCACATTCAAGCCAAGCTTGGCATAAAAGGTTTGAGTAGGGGATCCAACTAAAAGCATAAGCATTTATGTGAAGCTCACATATACCTGCTTCACTGAAGCAGAGGAAAACCCACACATCTCCTCTCTGAAGGTCAATCTTTACGCTGAATTGGCATAGGTATCCACAATGTAAAAAAAAATAAATCCATCAGAACAAAACAATCATATCAGGTATTTTTTCCTCTCCAAATCTACGCTCATTCTGTGATGCTTTGGTTAAGGAATTCATTTCTCCCTGGGGCATGTCTTTGCATATCAGTTAATTCACATGATTCTTATTTTATTTGATGTTCTTCATAGTGTTTCCTAATCAGAAGAGGTGCAGAGACGGCCTGATCTGCCAATATAATCAACCTGACATTTTTTCTGGCAAGAGATTTGCATCAGTCAACTTCATTCTGTAACTCAGAACAAGCTTTCAACATGCCACAGCTCAGACCAATTGCATTCATTATCTTACCAAGGCAGTGTGCTGATTTTAACTACTGAAATACTAACGTTACAGTGAGCTTCTGTTGATCTAAAGGACACACTATCATCTTGACCAAAGATTTCATGGTAATTAATCTGTCACTGGTAAAACACACATAGTGATCTTCTGGAAATTTCCTGCAAAACAGTCCCACTCTATGCCTGCCCCTGTAAATAAACAAGAGTTCTATCACACTGGAGTTGCATTAGCGTGTCAGACCCATCTCATAGTCACAGTTTGGGCTTTTGCCTTGAGATTGCTGTTAACTGCTGACAGGTTTTGTGAAGACTCACCCTGGTGAGGTGCTACCGGTACCTCTGCACACCAAGCATCTCTCCTAAGAGTTTATGAATAAAACTCTGCAGATTTCTGCTGCCAGGATTAACCCTTGTCTTCAGGCTGAGCTCACAGCCCAAGCACAAGATGCCCCCGTGTTCCTCGCTTTAGTGATTTTTCTTTAGGATTGACATTTCCTTCATTTGAGTTTCCTACAGAGTCTTGTGCTCACTTAGAGCCCTTTTATTTAGTGATTCCTAATGTGTTAATATCAAACAGCATCGGGATCCGCTAAGATACGCATCTATCCCTTTAAATAGCAAATCCATTTGATAACCATACTCTATACTCTGTGTACTCACAGCACCCAATGCTACAAGGAAAAGAAACACTCTCGGGAACAGAAAACAGCTCTGAACTTAAACCTCACAGATACTTATTTTGTTTTGGCAAACAATGAACCCAAACAATCCTCTCAGCACTGTCCTGAAAGAGTAACACCAAACCTGCTGCAGTTTAAGCACCACATAAAATTTTGCTTTGTTGACCATAAAAGATGGTCAACAGCATAAGCAGCATAAAAGATTCAGCTCCAGGACAATCAGTCAAGAATGGACTCTGCATATGGACAGGTTGCTAAGTTACCAAGATAGCAGATATACTAAAAATGTGTAGACAGCATTTTCTCTTTGACCAAGTAGCAATTCTCTCTGTGACAAGGAAGGAAAATAAATTAAAATAATAAAATCAGACAAGTTTTTGAAACAGATGCCAAAGATTTTATACAAGGAATGTCATGGCTGCTTTCTCTTTGTGCATTAACATGGTAGTAAAGCTACATGCATCAACAGCACACAGGGCACAGCCTACAAACCAAGAACACATTGCTCACCCATTAAAAAAATAAAAATACTTTGAAGCACGGACTTATGCTGGATGTGCAGTATGTCTTTTAAGAGAGGATTTCTACCTACTCGTGCCCTCCCTTGGGCAACTGTTAGTTCATGACAGATTCAGTCCCCAGCAAACTCAGCCAGTACTGAAGGTGTCCTGGAATGTCCTCCAAGTCTACTTTCCATGTGTAGGCTGGATGTAGTTGCGACGGGGCAATTGCTTTGCGAGCACGTTCTTTCAGAGACAAAGTGAGAACCGCTTGTTACAAGGAAAAAGTCAGTTCACTTGTTCAGAAGATTAAGTCTTTTATAGGAGTTAATAATACAGTCCTAAACCAGGGTGTTGGGCACTCATCTACACAGGAGCACATTTAATAAGCCAGGGAAAAATACCACGGTTCCAGGACATTGCATCAAACTCCAGCCGCTCCAAGAGGAGACAACTCCCATGTGGTGGAAGAATTCTTGTCTATGTAAGCCAAGAAGGGAGAATTTTAGGCAGTTCAATCCACAATGGTCTCTTACTTCTTATAACTGGAACTACGAATCCACAGTACAAGGCAGTATTAGTTGGGTTAAGTGGTGGTTTTGATAATAAATTCAGTGAATTCATTGCAGTCCTTTAATAAAAAGGATGAAGTCCAGTGAGTGCCAGTTACTAGGAGCAAAGAAGAAAGGTTCCCATTTTCCAAGTGGATTTTTAAGTTCATATTACTAGAAAAAAAAGATGAGGCAAATCTGTGCAGTTTCTGTGCAACCACATCTGAGTACACGGGGCTCCATAGACTAGGGATCACTTAAAAAGTAGGGGAAAAGAAAAGTTATCACAATCCAAACAACTCAAACTTCATAGTTCAGAATTGCCTACATAACTTGTTCTCTTGTTCCGCCCTGGACAAAACTTGTAACTGCAACAAGCTGTCAGAGAAACTTGAGGAAAACCTGAGTACATACATGAGAACGTTGTCAGGGAGGGCAAGACCCTGCTACCTTTTGATCAGATATTGAAATTGAAATGGCAAGACCAGAATGCTTTGCCTTGTGCCATATGATTTACTTCACTCTTCAGAGCTCGACTGGTTCCTACCAGGGGTTCTACTTCAACTCGATACCTCTTGCACTGCAAGACCACTGCTCAAATCACAGTTCAGATAAACTTGCTAATGAATCTGGGTTTAACCTTCTTTCCACAGCCACAAGTACGGCACCTCCAGATGTAGCATTGGTTGAATTACCAGTGTAATTCACACATCAACACCGGAGATTTCCTGGCAGCGCAGAGTCCAAACCTTCCTCGCGGGGACATCATGATCAGCAAGACATTCCAAAAGAATCAGAAGGCCGTACGTCTGATCCAATGTAGTAAAGAACAACACCATCCATCATTTGAACTAGGAACACTCAAAGCTTCATTAGCCAACCGCATTCTTAATATACTAAATTATACATAGATAGATATATAGATATATATTTTTTTTTAATTGGAATAAAATACATTGGATTTTGGTTTGCTCATTTACAAGGGAGCTCCCTCCCTTCCCCAGTTAATTTCAAATTAAAACCTAGAGGCTGAACGTAAGCTCATTCCCAGCGTTCCGAGATGGATATAACACGAGAGGAGGCCAGAAACTGGAAACATGCACTCTGGCTGCAACAGGTTAAGAGGTGAAAGGGAGACCAGATATTTTAATTTGTAACCCTGAGAACATAAAGAATTGCAAAGATCTGGAGAACAGCCTGGGGTTAAAGGTCACCAGGCTTTTTATTGCAGTTAAAGCAAACTCTGACTGGGTGATCCCATCCGCGAGACGGAACCGCTCTGCGGTCGTGTGAGCATTCGTCACAGAATCCCTGGCCACAGGCCCGACAGTGGTGTTTGGAGAGTTTGATACTGAATTCCTTCCGGCAGTTGTGGCAGTGCAGGATTTCATGGTCTGGTACCCAGTATGCAGGTCGGGCAGCATCTTTTACCAGACCTACAGAGGAAGTGAGGTGGCGGGGGGGTGAGAAAGAAGAAAATAACCAGTGAACATGAGCGCATCAGGAATGTACTTCAGTAGGGCTCACACACTGCAAGTCATAGCACTGATATTAAGGGGAACAAGGCCTACTGACAAAACACTTCAGAGCAACGGCCAACCTTCCCCCCACATCCTGCCTCTCTTCAAAGGGACAGATTGTCTCTCCTTAAATGGTGGCATCTGCCCTTACGCACGCTCTTCCAGAGGCTGAGACACTTGCTCTTCTCTACCTTCAGTTCTGTCTGTGGCCAGAAGAACAGTCACGGAACCAAACACTGGGGAACATGTGTGATGTCTGAACTGGAAAGGGGTTTATGTTGCCTTTCATTGGGTCTGAGAGTAAACATCCACAACAGTGACGGCAGGACATGCTGTAGGCAAAGCAGTGGAATGCTGATCTGCGCAACGAGGAGGAGGTGAGGCCCAACAGCACCAGACTCCAACACGAAGTGTTTGCTGCCACACCTGAACTGCTGCCCAGCACACACAAGAGCAGCACACTTCCCCTGTACCAAGTGCACCGCCAAAGACCCCACAGCAATTACCTTCCCACCATTAGCAACCTGGGCAGCTTCGGACTCTCAGCCCTCCCTGCAGTACCGAGTGCCAGCAACACCCATGAGCACACTTAAAAGGCACTCAGCATCTCTGGAAGAAAACCAAACCTGATAAAATGCTTCCTAATTGGCCAGTCTCTAGGGAACTCCAGCTGGCAGGTCACTACGGTGATGCGTATGGGGAGCGTGAATTACTCGCAGCTCAGCGTGCAGATTTGTACAACAGGGAGGAAAGAGAAGGTATGAGCTGCAAAAGCGAGCTGAAAACCAAGGGGAAACATCAAGCCAGAGAGATGCAGGGTGCTGCAGAAGTCTCAGCCACCAGTGGTAACACAGCGGAGGTGCCAGCCTGTCACACAGAAGTTTAATCACTAGTTTTGCTCTGCTCAAACAAAAATGCCTCTAGAAAAGAAAGTCATCAGAAGAGAACAAAGCTCACCTAAAGGAATGTCCATGGCTGTCACCACTGCTCCAAGAGTGTTCTGCACAGCTTCCCCCACCTTCCTGGCAATAAGTGTCCCTCCTTCCTCATCTGAAGGCAGCTCCGCCACATCTGCAGGATGCAAGAGTAAAGAGCTCAACACCTCAGCCCGTCACAATTTCTGCCAATTTTCAGCTATTTCATATTAGCAAAAACCAGCAGCAAACCCAAAAGGCAGCTTGAGGCCTCTCCTCAGCATTTATCTCCCACATCCCCAATCTTGGATTGCACTTTCATTTCAGCAATAGTGGAAAAAATACGTGTTCTTCTGAAACAGCCACATCCCTGCTCTGATCCCAGCTCCACGCCATCAGCAGGTGCCACGACAGCAAAGTAAAGATCCAATCAGAAATTCATTTTCTCAAGGTGTCAGATAGGTGGTAGCTCATTGCAAGAGTCGTCTTCCTGCCAAAAAACATCGAGCCCTCTGTGCCAAAGCCCAGTTTGAACAACAACACTACCCACACCCAGTGGGAACAGCTGTGATCCAGAAGTCCAGGATAAAGGTGTCAGACTAAGTATTGCCCAAGGATAATGGTATCACAATCAAACTCAAAATTACCTAGCTGGATGCCCCTGTTTTCATAGCAGTTGTCACACACACGCACTGGTGCTGGTCCCCAGCCTCGCTCAGGCACCGGACGCGTCTTGGAAGAACATCCATCACAGAAGCCCTCTCCACAGGCCCGGCAGTGATGTTTAGTGTCGTTATCTTTAAAAGGCGTGTTGCACTTATTACAACTCTAATCAGAAGAGCATAGAAAGAAAAACCGTTAGCTTGATCTTCCATAATGGCATAATAGAGCAGAATCCCAGGATGGCTAGACTCAGGCTGAAACTGGAAAACGTGGTTACACCTCAGGCCTGGGCGCTACCAGCCCTGTAACTTTACCCTAGAGAAGGGATTCAGACAGGTAGGTAGACAGCGGTTAAGCCAACAAATTGCTTTGAACCTTTCATTCACAATCACAAATAAGTATAGCTACATCTTGCAGGGCCGAGTGGTGGGTACATGATCTTTGGGGGTAAGAATTCAGAAGGCAGTTTCCATTGAAGAAGTATCTGTTTCCTGACAGACACAAGGAATCCTCTTCTAGCTGAACTGTTGGGGGCAGCTTTTTGCATCTGGTATGAAACTGGAGTTTAATCTCTGCACCTTTAAAACCAGAACTACCAATTGCAGAAACCAGATTTAAGATGTTGATTCCCTGCTTTAAAGAGCGAGCTCATGCCAGCCAGGATCTTCTGTGATACTGCTGGGAGAGGTCACAAAAAAATTGGGCATAAACAGTCTCTTTAGCAGGGCTGAACAGAGTCTCTGTTCATACTTTCTCTGGCCAAGTCAAGAATAGGAATATCTGAAAGCATTTCAGTTTTGCCATAATTGTAGGAGAAGGGCTTGCTGAAATAAGAAGCTTCTGGAATCCACAAAATACCATATTATTTAAAGGGTGAGGAAAACGGGTTTAAGCTACGCAAAGCTTTTCTCTACAGCAGCTGCTACTTACCAGGATCTGAGAGTTGGGTCTCCAGTAAGCTGGGGCAATCTGGTCTGTCAACCAGGAGGTCACAGCTTTTGTGGGTCCCAAGCTAAGTTCAGATACTGACTGTGCCATGAAATTCATCCCATCCAACAAGCGCTGAGCTGCATTATTGTTGTCTTTCAGAAATCCATCAGTCTGGAATGAAACGGATATCACTTTGTGAATATAACAGGGAAACCTCATTGTTTTAGCAGCAGATGGCTCTGCAACCCACTGTTCCTCTTAAACTGGAGGGCAAGCACGAGGAAAAATTCACCAGCCCTGCTGTGAAACACAGGGGTAGGTTTAAATGGTGCAGCATTCACATGAAGTGTCCATAAATTGGCCATTTCAAGGTAGCCAAAAGATGACTGAAGGTCCTAGCTCAGGTTCTTTCAAACAGCAGGCACAGGGACCAGCTCTCATGAAAGCCAATCCATTTTCTTCCTCAGGGTCCAGAAGAACCAAGATACACACACTCATGGCTCCACTCATACACAAGAACAACCCAGCAACCAGACTTACCCCCGGCCAGACATGCTCAATTTCTGTCCTCACTACAGTGTTCACAGGATCCTGGTTGCCAAACCAGTACTGCCGGCTGCGGTACACCACCCCGCAGTTGGGGCACTCGATCACATACCTGTAGCAGGGGAAGACCTCAGTTACCTCAGTGAGTTACTGGCAGCCCAGTGAAGTGTAGAGGTGACAGAACCCTCAGCTGCAGTACTCACCCTGACCAGGCATACTTGGCAAGGCCCAGCCAAGGGGAGTCAGTGGAAGCAGAGGTTTTTGGCACCACGCTGACCTCCATCCCTCGCTCATAACAGGCCTGTAACACACCAGTTTTTCTTGTTGAGGCCACAAGCACCACTCCAAAGGCAAAAACACAAGAAAACAGGCTCATGCCTGTGATATTGCCCATTTATTGGGCCATCCCCTTTCCCTCTCCATACTTCAGACCCTGTCCTTGCGTCGCTACTCACCTTGCAAGTGTAGACTCTGTTATCATACTGGTGAGAATATCTGCATCGACTTTTGGATTCATGAGGGACTCCTTCCTTTGCATGGTTCATGCTCTTCTTACAGCCACATCTGAGTAAGGGAAAGCAAACCACGAGCTGACACTGTCAGATATGGGACAGATGTTAACCAACTACCTCGCATTCATGTAGTCGGTGTAACCCCAGATGTTTTCACAACTGTACGTGCAGCCATGACATGTTCTGTCACGGAAAGGCAGGCTCTCGGAGAGAGGTGAGGTGACTGTTCCGTGGCACAAAGCAGCACGACACAACAGTTTACTGCAGGAAGTGATCACTGTAGCCAATTTAAATTTCAGAGAGGATTTCAAGAAGGATTAGGCAAGTTTGGTTAACACTGCAGCCTCTGCGAGGAGCCACTAGAAATTCTCCAATGAGCGTAAATGAGCAGGA
The DNA here is from genome assembly GCA_013399135.1 of Heliornis fulica. Taxonomy (NCBI): domain Eukaryota; kingdom Metazoa; phylum Chordata; class Aves; order Gruiformes; family Heliornithidae; genus Heliornis; species Heliornis fulica. The sequence goes on from VXBZ01003319.1 coordinate 260,345, forward strand.
ATGTAGCACTATATCACATTTGGGAGAAGATGTTTCCAGAAGCGTAATCAGCCATAACACCATACTGCTACAGACTGCTCACAGACTCAGATCACCGACTGCCCTTCCAGGCTCAATCTTTGGGCTCTTCTCAGAGAGCTACAATCAAACCTGGGGCTCCCCTTAGATCTAGTCACTGAACACAGTCCAGGGCCATGATGTTGTGGGCTACAGGATCATTTATACTATTTAAGTAATAAAAAAGGCAGGAGAAATCATCATAGAAAATCCCAGGAGATTCCTTTAGACATTCCTTTCTTTCTGCCCTGTCTGCACTGGAGAGAAGATCCGGGCAGAATAGGTTTGTAGCCATATACAAAAATAGAGCAGGCAAATACCCTGCATCCAGCTGGGGTGAGGCAGTAAGAGCTGTCCTATTCATAGGTGAGTTGAATTTCAAGCAAATTCTGCCTGGAACTACACTAACTGATGACAGGTGATGTCAGGTGTCAAGATGTCACACAAACTTTATGTACTATGGCTGTAGTCCAGGGCAGCACTATCTTCCAGCAGAATGAGGGTACATTTCTCATCCACTTACCCACAGCTGAGGCACACAGAGGAGCATGTGAAATATTCATCTGGAAAGAAAGAGCTGTGAGCCATCTGGTCATCGGGGATCTCCCCACTGAACCGGTCACTTAAAGCCTGCCAAACAGAAAAGAATGAACAGTAAGGGACTGAGAGCAACACAGATATTTTATGAAAGCTCTTGGAAGCAAAAGCATGGGTTCTTTCACTGCAGAGAGAGGCAGGGAGAGAGAGCACACCATCAAAAAATAATTCGCTACTAACCTGGAAACCAAGTCAGGGGTTAGAAACCAAGCAAGATGACAATCTTGCACTCATATGGAAGTGCCCTGAATGCTTACAAGATACTCTTCTCCTCTCCTCCCCCTACTTTGACTGTTTTTGCAGAAATGGGTGGTACAAGACTGCATCCATCCCTATGTATACAACTCATGCTCAAAACAGCAGGGTGCCCACAAAGAGAGCTTTGCGTTCTGGAAATCTCCAGAAAGAAGCACAGAAGAGTCATTTCTCTCAGTGCATGAGGACACATTCTCTCTCCCTCAGCTCACAAAATGCTGACCTCAGCTTTCCTCTGGCCACCTGAACAATTGCTTTTCTCTGGTGAAACTGCAAGGCTGAGACAAAGGGATTTGTTCCCTTTTCTGGGAGCATCTGTTCTCAGATAAGTCAGTCCTTAAGCCTTGGCACACTTAACTTTTTCCATTCTTTAAAAAAAAAAAAAAAAAGAAGTAAGCACGGCAACCAACCAGATGGTTAAGGCTTTTCATGGTGGAGATCTCTGAAGGCACAGTGGCTAGCTGAAACTCTACCTGAGGTAGCTGTAGTGGCTGCCTTTCTCTTCCTCCTGCTCTCCTCTCAGGAAGGATGGGGGGAGCATCTCTGCTGTCTAACAAGGGTCAACCACACCTACACACAGACAGACTTGTATCTCTCACCACAGCTCCTCTTAGCTAAGATCTCTACATAGACATCTGATCTCTGAGAATTTCAATGATATTATCTTTAGATCTCTCTCAAGCTTGACTGATACTAGCCAATGCATTCAAAAGGTAAAGGAGATGGACACAGATCTCTAGCAAGCCTTGTGTCCTCAGGAAACAAAGCAAAACATTTTAATTTGTAGTCAGTAGCAATCTGAACACACACTTTACTGGATGTGAATTTAAGTATACTATCAGCTATATCTGAAACTGCATCACTTGATTATTGCAGTGAAGTCCTAGAAATTAAACTGGAATTAACCACTCCAGCTGTTTTCCCTTTGCTGCTTGGCTGCTCTTTAATGCAAGAAACTGCGCACACACCACCCTGATACTTCCCTCTGTGCTTCAGCTACCCCAAATACAGAGTCTGGAATTACCTGTTCCGACAGCTATGATTAACACCAAAAAGATCCTACCTTCTTCTGCAGATACACCCCAACTCTGCCTGCCCTTCCCCAGTGACAGCTTTGGGACAATGAAAATATGATGCTAACCAGGTAGTGGTAGCAATGCATGGACACTTACAGGACAGACTGCAAATTCGAAAACCTGAAAATCCCTCCAAGATCCAGCAAGGTGAACCTTCTAAGGAAATCACCAGCTGCTCTCTCAAACTCACCAGCCTTCTCACTTGATGCTGCACCTCTGAAGCGATCCATCATTTGTCTTGATCCCATCTTGTTTTCCATCTGTCAACATATCTTCTGCCTTCTTTTTGTTTCATAACCCCTGGGTTACATCACACTCAGGTTTTGCCAACCATTGACTCCCCTTGTGCTGAGGCTATCCTTAGGATTTCACCAACACCTCCTTCTGGACCTACTCTTGTACGTCACTGCCATTAAGTGGTCACTCACAACATCAGTTATTTTTTTTCTTGCAGTCATTTTCTTCCTGGCTCAGTTTGGGTTTTTTTTAATTATTTTGCTGGTCTGCTCTTCAATTTTTCTTTCAGGATCTTTTCAAAGGTGTGTGTTTGTTTTAAAGTAAAAAAAACCCACCAGCCTGCCTGGACCATGACTCAAAAGTCATGACCTTCATAGAAGACTTGATTTATCTCCAGACACCTGGAAGTCTGTGTTACTGGTCCATATGCTCTACCTCTAGTAGCTGCAACTGCCAGTTGCTAGCAACAATGATACAAACACAGGTTGTGACAAATTCTTCTCCACTTACTTTTAGTGCTTTGTAGATAACCCCAGGCTGCCTAGGTGACCGAGTAGTATTGTTCTCCAGCTGCTGCTCCACCGCTCGCCTAAGTCCAGAGAAATCTGTTGGAGGATTGTATGTCCTTGTTCCCTTGTAGTGGATTGAACTGAAAGCCTCAGGAAAACAGCTTAGCTTCCGAAACCGATCCTGAATGAGCTTCTCAGGAACCTCAGAAGGATGATCTATATATAAGAGTATCAGCAAGTATAAAACCAAATGCTTAAATCACACAGTGCTTTCATATGCAACACAGTGCCAGTCTTCCTAATTGAACTTTGTAATATATCTGGAATGGACTTATTATATTTTACAAGAAGGAAAAGAAACAAGCTGTGTCCGGTAGCAGTCTCTGGTTTTGATACAAAGCTTTAGTTTCTAAGACCAATTTGCACATATAAAACCAGAAACATTTAGGTTTGAAACAAAAGATGTCCAGAATAAGAAGCAATCTATGACATAATACAAAGGAACACTTCTGTCAGCACACTTGTTAGCTCTTCTCACCAAACCACAGCTTGCTAGAGCTAGTCACAGCACCTGAAAGCTGGAGGACACGAACCTTACATGGGCTGCGTATTCTCCATGTCAACTCTGTAGCAAGGAAGACTGAGCCTCTATCGGCCCCTTGTACAGGGTGAAGCACTTCAGAACCGGCTGCATCAGGTCAGACTCCATTGAGCTGACCACATTCCTCTGCCTGCTCCCAAGTACCTGCTGTACTCTAGGAATACAACGCTCCCCATCTTCCCTGCCCTAAAGCTACATAATCCCAGTTATCCCAATCATACCCAAACAGATGGTTACAGCTTGCTACATATCCACATGCTGAAAGGTTTCTTTCCTAGTCCTACCTTCACAGAAGTGATCACAACAGTCTAATTTTTTGGCACAGAGGTGTGACTACCATTGCGGGTCACAACCTGCTGAAGCAGCAAAATTCGACAGCTGTATGAAACTCTGCATTGCTAGTCAGTAAATTGGTTGGTAAGACAAGGAACTGTCTCGGCAGGTATGTTAATAAGTAAGAGGGGACTCTAACGATAACCAGAAAGAGAGCCAAGTTTTTTTGCTAGTCCAGGACCTCACTGGTTGGAAAAGCCAAAATGAAAATGAGGGCCAGCAGGAGCTGCTGTGGTACTGAACAGCAGGAGACTCACAGATGTGCACAGAGAGCAGGACTAAGCCTCAAGCCAATTCATTAGGGCTCTTGTTCATCAAAGCATCAGAAATGGAGAGAACAACAAAATGCCCCACCGTGCCTTTTGAAGCAGGGGCAAAACGGGCCCAGGAGAATAAATTTACATCCCTGCATAGTCAAAACCAAAATGTGCTGTGGCTTTCCATAGGGCAGTGCATTTCACTCAGACATGCAAATAAAATACAGGATTTAAATATGATAATCCAGTATGACACAGGCCCAGGTAAAAGACACTGTGAAGAGCACTGAAAGTGACAGGAATAATGGTGTGCTGGGCCTGCTGCTGCGGCCATGTCAGACACTTGCACAGAGGAGTGTTAAACTATTATCTCTGTACCACCACAAGCTCCGTCCCCATCTCACACCAGCCCCACAAGTGACAGTGGTCCATAGAATTAAAAAACAAAAATAGTAGAGTGAAGGTACCGTAAGTATTGAAGTTCATTGATTTCACTATTCCTGCTCATCCTAGTTTCTACACAGAGTTTTATTTTAGGGTTTTTTTGCAACAAGATCCTCCATATCCCTGCCAAAACCCCAGGGTGTCTCAGTTTTCACCTTCGCCTGTGGTATCACCCATACTCATGATCTTTTATGATGACCCCTCCTATGGCTGGCAGAACTTCTTTCATGACTAGTCAGCGTCAATGTCCAGCTGGCTAAGAGGATTATTCTAGCTGATCTGGGGTAGTCAGATCGCCATCAGGGAATGCTCTGCTATTTCCCTAGCCTTGCTCCTAGACTGAGACAAGTGAGAGCAAAGCTTAAACTACATCTTCTACGTGGTAGTACAGAATGCTGAATATTCAGTGCAACCTGATAAGTTATAGATAGCGTTTAGCACATTGTAATTCAGTTTCTTACTGCCTACTCACCAGAGCCCAGTAGCTTGGTGTACACAGTCTCGTGAAAGATGATGACACCTGGACCCAAAGTTGACAGAGGAACATCTAGGCCACAGCGGGCTGTGGTAGCTTTTAGCTCCTTGGTGAAATGTTTTAAATAAGCCTCCGAGGCATCACCAAGGAATTTGAAGAGATCATTGTGGAGCCTGTCAGCACGAGTACGGTAGATGACAAGGTCAGAGATGGCCAGGACCTTCAGCAGCAGCCGTGTTCTCTGGCTCAGGTTCACAGTGGCCCCCAGAAGGCCCTCTGTATCAATTACCACCACTTTGCGGACAGGGTCATAGGCTGCCCAGACTCCAACTGTGCAAGACTCTTGGGCTGGAGACGTCTTGAAGACTTCCCGGCCATAGAAGAAAGTGTGGTTAAGGGTGTGAGACTTGCCATCCCCTGTGTTCCCAAAGATGGACACTACCTTTAGATGCTGGTCAGGACTGCAGTCCAGTTTCTTAATAAATTCTTCTTCATTCCTTACCTTCAAAAAAAGAAAATAAAAATCATAACTATGCAACTGGAGTACAAAACACTGACAACAGAGCTAGTTTCAGGATACGTAAGATTAACAAGAACAATTATTTCCTGTTCAGATTTCATCACAAGTTTATGAAGCACTAAGAAGTTCAAAGCAAAGTCTTAGAAAGCAGTTTTGTAACACACACAGTTCAACGGGATTTAGGCTGTTCCATAATGTAGGTGTTTTGGAAGTGATGCCTCACTGCAATCACCTATGTAGTGAAACCTCTTGTACCTCACCACATTCCCCAAGGTGATCCTTTCAGCACATGGAGCACAACCCCAATCCCAAGTCTGCCAGAGCAGTTACAAGGAGCATGGCAGACACTCTCGGTAGCACTGGTCTCCTGCAAAGCCTCCCAAATTCAGGTACAAAACAGGGGAATGCTTTTGTCACCATGATGTGCTTCATCCTCACCTCTTTAGAGAGAAATAGGGTTAGGGGGTGAAGCAGGTCAAACTGTTTTTTACATAAGTGCCAAATCTACCTCAATTATCTATTTCATAATGTACCATATTATGCTTTAAAAAAGGTACAAAGAACATTCCCCCTCCCCAAAAACCTAAAATGAAAAAAAATGCAAGAAACTCCAAAACCCCGAATGCAAAAAAAAAAAAATCCAGAAATTTGCTTTGGCTTGCTATTCAGGATTAGAGCACAAGGCATTTTGTGGGTACTGGAGCAACAGGGAACAAGCAATGAAACAGGTTAGGGTTCTGTATAAGAGGCTGCCTTGGTTTTGTTGCAGACTATGGCCTCAGCTTTCAAAGGTTTCATGCTTCTGCCTATCATCATGATTCGCTTTTTCTTCTTGTGATAGGTCTGAGCCACGTGTTGTATGACAGAGAAGAATATGACAGAGGCATTTTTTGAGAAGGATTAAATTCACCTCCTCCAGCACGATTCCCTCCTCCAGGAATCCCTGTCAGCTTTCAGCTGACATGGGCTTCCATCCCCTCTCACCTGCCTCTCAACTTCCCCTTGCAAGTACAGTTGGAAGGTTCTGTGGATACACAATCCACAGAAGCCATGATGGTTTCTTTGAACAAGTTTATTCTTAGATCAGCAAATTGGTTTAAGGCTCGGTCAGCCCCACTTGCTCTGGTCAAATCTATGAGGAACATCCAGACTTTGAAGGAAAAGCAAAAACAGCCAACGTGCCAAACAATAAAAACTAACCAGTGTGCCAGATTGTGGTTGGGAACAGTGTTCAGAAAGAGAAACTGTGGATGCAAAGCATCGAAGGCAGCCTCACGGTGTGGAAGAAAATGGGGAGAAATCAAAGGTTTCAATAGAATCTCTTCTGGTGTCTGTGGGAGACCATCAAGATATGCTCGAGTTACATATGCACAAGACAGGGTCTGTCTGCTCTTTTGGTAGCTGTGATACAACCTTGTCATCGGAAAGGCAGTTTCGATGATAGATGCAGTTTCTCTTAATGTCTCTAGATTAAAGGAAGTCCTTGGCTCATGGGAGAGCACCTAAAAACTTTCACAGATTTGATAATCCAATAATGTTATGTGTATGTAAGAAAAAAAGAATATGATAACATCTCCTCCAATTGCTTTGGTTTCAACTCCTGCCTCCCAGATCTATCACAAGGGTGGCAGACCCTCTTTTTTGCCAGAGCCAGTGCCTGAACAGACCTATCAATCTGATTATGTGCTCCCTGGGCAGGCCAAAGAAATATCAGCCTTCAAACAGCTGCTTAAGTACTGGCAGGACAGCTGATAACTTGGGTCTTTCAGGCAGCACTAGTTAGTAGCTTGGTATCAAGTTGGGAGAGTGAATCAATAGTGTCTCAGAAGACACAAAGGGCAATAAAGACCACAGGAATAAAGGTAGCTCTGCAATGCCTTTCCACCAGGAAGAAAAAGGAGCCAACTCACACAAACTCCACTGCAGCTGAAATTGTCCCAAACGGAATTAAAACGTCCACACCACCAGTCTGCTTCCACATTCAATGTACTGTAACAACTGTGGACACCAGGGCAATTTATTGTTGAAAGACGAGCTGGACTGGTGGGCCAAGCAGAAGAAAAGCAGCTTCCAGATTAAAAATCCAGATCACTCCAACAGAAATGTTACTCTGAACACCTAACAAGGCACCCAAAGTCCTGAGCTCTTAACCCATCCTAAGACTCAAGGCTCTTTCAGACTGCCTTGCAGAACAGAACTCAAGTGATCCAGACAAGCAAGTCACCCAGGAGCACAAGAGTGAACTGAAGCCCAACTGGTTGGGTCTCACAGAACTTCGGAATGGATGAGAAAAAAACATAGACATGAGAAGAGTAAATGTTTCCTAGTATGCTTTACAAGCTTTCAGTAACCAGTTGTCAAAGGACTTTCTTGAGCAGTGGTTGCATCTGGACACATATAGTAGAGAACCAGTAGATCAATCCTCTAGGAGGTTGTTTGACATCTTTAGGAGCCTACTTATAACTTTGGGTCCTGTAACAGCCTGTTGCAATGTCATGTGGGACTGGGGTGGGGCACAGAATGAAACAAAACCAAACAACAAATAAATGCAAAAAAACCCAAAAGAAACAAAAACCCCTAAACAAAAGTCCCTTCCTTTCAATGAGTATATTTGCACATTAGGTGATCCTTGCTCTTGTGCACTTGTCACCTTTAACCAATGCCGAGCACAGTGATGAACTGATGATACTCTCAAAGAACCATCCGCAACAACCCAAATACCAGCAGTCAAATGTACTTCCCTCAAAGACATTTAAAGTCAGGGTGGGTGTAATAAGTGTGTCAAAGTACTAACCCCCCTTGGGCTCAAGTCCCACTCCTCCATTTGCTTCTCACCAAAATAAAGTTGGCATGGGACCACTTTCTGCTGCATGTGCAAAGGACTCATGTTTGTATAGCTCTGTCTGCTCCCACATTGAGCTCCACATCCAAAGCCTACCTTAAATTACACAGCAATGTCAATTAAAAATGAAAATTTTGTATGTCTAACCTGACAAGAGGCATTATCTCCCACTCCTCCTCTGTTTTGCCATTTCCAGTATCAGAGACTCATTTACACTGCTGTTATGTATAAGAAGATTCTCTTCTAGAAATAATAGGGTTTGCTCCATCACAGATTAAAATAATGGTTAAGTGTTCTTTTACAGTCTGAAACTACACTTCTGTTAGCAACTGTCATCCATCTCCTCCCGCAGTTCTCCAACCAAGCTGAACTGAAGGTGAAGGTCTTTGGCAGGAAATCCAGAGAACAGCTGAAGTCCTCTCTAAGGAGGACACAGAAACTCACACCATGCTGCCATGTAACAGAGTTAGATCTGAAGCCTCTTTTGTCACTTGCACTTGGGAATCTATTATAACTAACATAACAAGTTTCCTAGATCCGAGCCATAATAAAAGTAGAACTGTTTAGGAAAAGAAACAAGACCTGCTAAAATTACATTCCTGCCTATTAATTTCTTGGAAACAGTGTTACTAAAACAATAACAGTATAGAAGCTTAGGAACAAAATCTGTAAAATATAATGGAGTTTCCAGTGACCTGTACTCGTACAACTTTAACTTTGCTTCCAGGCAAAACAAACATATCGAGTAAATCAATTTTTACCACAATTCCCCCTTTTAGAGCTCTTTATGAACACTTTAAGGCTTACTAACATTCATGGAAGCAGTACACAAAGACGGAGCTGTGCCAGGACAATAGCTCAAAACAAAAATCAAACTGCTTGGCATAGCATCCATCAGACCGCCTTCATTTGTTAGTCTGACACTGTTGTTTTGACTTGCATTGGTATTTTTGTTGTTGCATTTTGAAATCTTATTCTTTGCTTGACCTGATTTTGAGTATTTTTAATAACTAAAAATACATTTTCTGCAATTATGAAAGATACCATCATGTAAATAAATGTATGAGTCATTACACTTGTCTGAGAACAAGCACATGACACTATCTTCTGACACACAACCACTAAATCAGTAAAGAGGATATAAATTTAACACACCTTTCAATGAACAAAAAATAAGCTACAAGACCTGTAAGAGCACACTCAAATATTTGCCAGCATAAAATTGCAAACATCTGAAACAAATCAGTATTCAAGTACAGGTGGTCAAAACAATCAAGCAGGGAAAAAAAAAACTATTTCCTTAAAAGCACAACTTAACATTGGCAATACATATAGTTCTCACAGTTCACAGAACATTTTTAAAAGACAATGCTTACAGGAATTCAAACCAACACCTGAAATCCAAGGGAGAAATGGCAAAGCAAGCTAAAGCAAGATCTGCAACCTTTTAGGCAGCCCTGAACTTTTAAACCACAAATCTGAGACAATTTTAGGTAATTGATCCTAAGGACAGAGTATCATATCAATCATTAAACCAGGAAACAAAACAGATCTAACAGATCTGACAGATCTGCCCACTTCAACACAGCTTCTAAATTTTGGCAGCTGTGTTTTAACTACAAAAAAAAAACTGAGCTCCTTTTCAGAGAAAGATTCACACACAACAAGGCTTATGGCTGCATGCATAAAGCCTCAGGTCCTACCATTAAGTCATTAAATCAGAATTTCAGTGTAAATTGAAAACAAATGATATAAACCAATAAAACAACTTCTTTTAACTACAGCTTTTAAGACTGTATTTAAGTTATTATTCTTAAGAAGAATAGCAGGCACCTCAGCAGTGCTGCCATCAAAATTCCCATCTCTGCTGAGCTCCGCACAACCACTCCTGGAAAGGCAGTGCCTGAGTGCAAAGAAGGGCAGTTGGCTTACCCCGTGAACTCAAGTCCAACAGGCTATTAAAAGAGCAGCTGGAAACTCCCTGCTCTCCCCCAGGAGAAACTTACATTGAGATTCCCAAATGTTTTTTGATACCAAGTGAGAAAAAAGATTGGGTAGCTCCCCTGTGAGGAAGATAAATTCTCTGCTATTAAATCCATTACATCACTAAGAATATTCAAACCCCGTTTCCAACAAGATTATAAACTAATTTGGGCTGAAAGGGACTTCAGCAGGTCATTCCTCTCTTTCAGCTTTTAGAGGCCTCCAAACAAAAAAGATTTTGATCATAAGCAAGTGCTCTAAAAAAGAATCGAGGCTGACTTCTAAGTCCAAGCAGCTCTAGCTTCCCACCTTAGTTTGCTTCCTATAACTTTGCTTCTGCACGACTTCCCATGGAAAATGTCATTTATGCTATTCCTCAAGTCTTCCACATGTAACTTAAAATCCATAATCCAATTATAATGTCATATCTGATAGAGAAATAAGTGCCTCTAAAGCATATGTTTCCTAACAGTTTGGTGCAAATAAACAGCAGAGTAGAAAAAGAAGGACTGTAACAACCTTTCTAAGGAAAAAGCTTACCTCGTCTGCTCCACACAGCCACCGCCATACAGTAGTAAGCTAAGCAGTCATGCGATGACCAGTAAGCGTGCTGGCCAGTGCGGGATAGCACATGGGCTGCTTTCCCACCCAAAAGCACTGGATAATGGGAGGCAGACATCTCAGAAATTAGACTTCATTAATTCTACTGCTCAGAGTTATTTGTGACTACATTAACATTTTATGGCAGCTTGGAAGGGTTTTCCCAAAAGGAATGTGTGAATGGATTAGTTTATAAAATTGCTTAAGTCGTACCAGTAGTTACAATCTGATATTCGGAAGTTATTAATCACTAACCCAACCAACGCTCAAATGTATCTGTCACTTTAGTCTTCAGTAATCTCCTAAATTCAGCCAAGCTGGCAGTTGGCATCAGCATTTTTAGGATCAGAGTCCTACAGAGCTTCATGCCCGAGTTGAGTGACCTGACACTGGATGCAGGGAGGGGACAGAAATGCACCAAAGATGTACGGTCTAGGTAATTTCCTCCTGGACCTATTACCTAGAAGGTAATTTCCTCCACTCCCCCTCAGCTTCAGCTAGTTTTGATCTTACTCCCCATGCTGAGTGCGTGTCTGGCTCAACCAAAGCAAAGCATTTCTGTAAGGAGTGGGTTTTAAACTAAAGTTTTTCCTACCTGCTTGTTTGCCTTCAGTACAGCACTAGCTATGGGTCCTGCTGAGGTTTGTTCTACTAGGCTCTGCACACACCCATGAAAATAGTCTCCCTAAACACTAAACAGAATACTGTTTTTTTCAGACCAAAGCTATACTTTTCCCTCCCCGGGCTCTGGCAAAGGAATTCAGAGACAGTATCTGAACAGGTTTGCACAGAGCTTAACGGAATGAGCCTCAACAGGACCTACAGGTCACTACAACGAAGGGTGGATGCTGCCCATGTCCCTTACAGGACTCTTTCCTGAAAAAGGAAAAGAGAAAAGAGTTATATCCTGCATGACAACTATGCCTATTTCAAAGGTTTTAAGACAGTGCTGGAAAACACATAAATGGATAGGAAGTAATCCAATCTGACTGGACTTCTCCCTGACCAAAGCGGCAATACTGACCGAAATACTGCTATTACCAGGGACGCTACACTTGTAGGTGGCAGCTGGGTTATATGAATCTGCTGAAAGCAGAAGACTTGCTGAAATGCTACTTTAGCAAGAACTCAGAACTAGTAAAGACTTCAAGGTAAATGCAGCTGCTGTGGAAGCAGCACTAATTTAAGAGTATCATCTAACGCTTAAAGAGAACAGTAAACAACAAAGCCAAAATTTTTCTTCTGTATCCTAAATCCCTTTCAAGTTTTCCATGGATGACAATGAGACCACACAACATATTACCATTACCAGACATTACCACCGCAATGCCACAGCTGTAGCAGCAAAGACCACAACCAGGTGAAGAGACTTGCCCAGAAGACATCAAGTCAATGACAGAGCTCATGTTGTAACTATTAGTCTTCCCAATACTTACCCAAACGGGTCACTAGGTTACCTACATGGACACTACTGCATACCACTGTCCTCATTAAGGGCAGCATTGACAAACCTATTTGTATTACAGTTCCTCACTTCCTAGAGGATAGTTACTTTGGTTATTTTCCCAACTGCAGGGTGTTTTGACAGACCAAAGGACAATGAAGCTTCTGCCTGTCTGCAATCCTGCTGCAAGACATTAACAACCCAGGTGAAAAGTAAAAGGAATACTGCAACAACACCTGCTTCCAAGTGACCCCTGCAGAAGTGACAAAGTGGAGGAGATGGAAAAGACAGAAGGGCTGGAGGACAGCAAGCTGTCAGTTCCCTTTTCTTTCTTTAATGGACCACAAAGCACTCACACCCTGCCCGCTGCACCCAGGAACCCTAAAGGACCCCTTGGATAAGTTGAGAGCGGTGCAGCAGAGGAAGTGCTGGAGCACCACTCCCCCACCAACCCCATTTAGTTCAGTTCCTGAACTAAGTTCAGAACTCCTCAAATCAAACAATGAGTAAATCCAGAGCGGATTGCTGCCCTCTTTTCTCGTCTGTGACATGCTCTCCATTTCCACACCTGCACACACTTAGCATGCAGACAAAAGAGATGGGAGGCTGGCAAGGGATTGGACTTTATTTACAACCCAGGAGAGGTGTATCACAAAGAAGGTGCAAGAGCAGTTCCAAGGAAAAGCAGTATTTCTAAGCAGCTATGTTAAAATTAGCTAGTAGTCAGCCGGGATGTTAAAAGAGCTTGTTGAATGGATGCCTCCTCCCCTGTCTTCTAAAAATACTCTTCAAAATACTAGTATATGTCCAGGGGAAGAAACAACAGTCCTAACCAGCAAATGCTTAATGTTTTTCTGTTACTTTATTCCAAGGACAGAAAAACAGTTTGCTTCAGCGTAGGAGAAGGAACTGCAAAACTGATAACAGACTAGGTTGGGAGGAATACTAAAAAGCAGCAAGGTAGCAAGAGAAAAATTCCTGGAGAGTAGGACAGCAAATTCCCAAAAATCTTTTGGCAAGAAAACCTCTCTGAAGAAAAAAAAAAAAAGAAAAAAGGAGGAAAACTCATCAGTGGCAAAGCAACAGTGCTGAGGGACAGAAATTACACATCCTGATCCAACAGAACACATTGATCTAAAAATCTTGGATCCTTCTATGCTACATCTTCCTCTTTATATCCATGGTAAATATACCAGCTGTGACTCTTCATCTTACAGGATACAGACTAAAATTCCTAGAAACTTTCAGCTGACTGTGATATCCTACAGCACAGAACAAAAACATCCCCCAAACAGCATATGAAGTAGGAATGTCGTAGGAACTAGTGCTAGTTACTACACAACTCCTTTTCTACTACAGCAGCAGGCAATAAGGCTTAAGAGATTGTGATCTTCTCTTGGAGAGAAAACATATATTAGCTTGTATTGACTGACAATGAATACTCATCTAGAAAAAGTATTTCTAACAACTCTCCATCCTGTCATCCTTAGGCTTTGGCCAGGCTCAAATCAGTAGATAATAAAGGGAAAATCACCATACTTTATCCACTTTAATTGTGGTCACAAACTCAATGTTCAAATGGAGATCAGTGACAAGTGGTGTCCCTCAGGGGTCCATACTGGGACCAGGACTGTTTAATATCTTCAGTGACATAGCAGGATTGAGTCTACCTTCAGCAAGTTTGTAGATGATACCAAGCTGTGTGGTGCAGCTGACACCCTTGAGGGACAGAATGCCATGCATGAACCTCATGAGGTTCATTCAACAAACCAAGCATGAGGTCCTTCACCTGAGTCACAGCAACCCCTGGTATTAATACAGGCTGGGGGGTTAAGGGATTGAGAGCAGCCCTGTAGAGAAAGACTTGGGAGAACTGGTAGATGAAGTGTTGGGTCATGTCCAGCTGTGTGCACCTGCAGTCCAGAAAGCCAACTGTATCCTGGGTTGCATCAAAAGAAGTGTGACCACTAGGTCGAGGGAGGTGGTTCTGCCCTTCTACTCCACTCCGGTGAGATCCCACCTGGAATACTGCGTACAGCTCTGGGGTCTCCTACACAAGAAGAGCATAGACATGGTGGAGCAGGTCCAGAGGAGGGACACAAAAATGATTAGAGGGCTGGAGCACATCTAAAAGCAACAGTCGAGAGAGATGGTCTTGTTCAGCCTGAGAACAGAAGGCTCCTGGAAGACCTTATTACAAGATTTTCAGTACTTAAAGGTGGTTCATAAGAAAGAGGGAACAAAATATTTGACAGGTCCTGTTGCAGTAGGACAAAGTGTAATAGCTTTACATTAAGAAGATTTAGACTAGATGTAAGGACAATTTTTTTTTTATGATGAGCGTGGTGAAATACTGGCACAGGTTGCCCAGAAAGGTGTCAGAAGCTTCACTACCCAAAACACCCAAGGCCAGGCTGGACAAAGCTCTGAGCAACTTGATCTAGTTGAAGATGTCCCTGCTTGTGGCAAGAGGTTGGACTAGATGACCTTAAAGGTCCCTTGGAACCTAAACCATTCTGTGATTAGGTTTACAGTAGCAGTGAGAAAAGTAAAGCAGCCAGCATATCTAAAGAGTTACCACTCTGTACCTGTAAATTTTTAACAGGGGGGCAGAGGAGGACATGTGGATTGTTACACCATTAGAGGCTGTTTGGTGATGGTATAAGAGACTACACTCAAAGAAGAGAAATGGGTCACTCTGCACAATCTACACTAACTGCAAAGCACTGCAAAGATCAGTTATTTGCTGTGGGGAAAAGCTTAATCCTTCAGATGTCTAACCCTACGAGCAGGCGTAAGAACAACTCAAGGAATGGAGCTGGATTTATGAAATTGGGGTATCTAGTGGCAGAACTAAAAGACCCTGCTAAGTGAAGAAAGGGAGCTCATAGTGTGTATCTCAGGGGACATCCAGTAGTAAATATATGCTCCTTTCTCCCACATAAAATTACACTGCTGAGGATATTATTGTTGGGACTAGCTAGAGGAAAAACCTTCCTTTCTCCTCACCTCCTTAGTTAGGCAGGCTACAAAGTCAGTACCTTTTATTTTTCTTTGCAAGTCAGAGTTTGGGTAGCTTCTTGTGACAGAGTTAGTTTCTGGTCAAAAACCAGCGCACTCTTTAAGGCAGAGTAGTAACAATCAAGCACGTCCCCTATCTCCTGGGGTTAATGAAAGACTTTCTCTCCTTCTGTGAAGTGTATGTGCTAAGTCCTTAGTTAGAGCTTTGGGCACAGTTTTATCATAGAAGCCACCGGCAACACTACGACTAAGTTCTGATCTTGTGGCAAGAACTCACAACATGTGCTCCCCAAGATAAATACACTAAATTGTTGTTACACATTGTTAAGCATTTCTTCTCCCCTACCTCAAACGTAGCAGTACATAGCAGTGCGTAACTGACAGGTAACTCTCTGCTTTACACAAGGAGCTCTACTGCAAAAGTGTTGTATAAAGACAAACTAAAAGTGGATACTGTTCCAGAAACTGCATAAACATAACTACATGAGACAGACACAGACACATGGAAATGTTCAAGAGACTGTATCAGACCTCAAAAAAACTGCCTTAATCTGAGTTGCATTTTTACTGGTTTATTTTGCTGTGTTTTCCTTAATAAATCCACAAGTATAGGGGAGTTTAAAAGAAGACCAATGAACTGATTCCATGAAGTGTCTCCTACTTGCAAGGGGCAGCACAAGTGACAGCACAACGATGCTTGTTTGGAAATTCAGCAAGTCAGAGATAGGGAAGGAAAGCTGGCAGCTCGACAGGGCAGAACAGGAGGAACAGTTGAGGTATCTGCACACACAAAGAAGTTTGTGCGTTTGAGTCAAACATGGTGAAAATGAGATGTGGAAGGTTTAACAAGGGCAGTGACAAGACTGAAGCACTCGACTGAGGAAGTAATGCCCACAATATCATTCTGAGTAGAGATGAGCAAGGAAGTTAGGCTATGTCAGGGCCAATTAACAAACAGATACTGCAGTTATCAAGAATAATTTGATTGAAGTCTCAGTGTGATAAGGCCAAAAGTTTAATACTGTGGACAGAGAAACTTCATAATAGCCCAAGGAAAAGGACCTAAAATGGGTTCTAAACTATACATGACGCCAGCTTGTAAAACGTGGACGAGATTTGTTTTCTGTTAGAAATAGTCAATAAAGTCTTACAAGGGGTGGTAAGTCCTGGAAGAAGGAAAGAAAAATTTGTGGTGTAGGTCAAGATGTCTGGGTGCTAACTCACAAGAGTCACAAATCATCACACTGTGTGGTGTGCAAGACAACTGGGGTTGGACTCCATGAAGAACAACCTCTCTCTAGGGTCTTCCACAGACTTGCACTGCAAATCTGGAATTAACCTTTAGTGGCATTTTCTGAACATGAGACAACCAACCTCTTTTTGAGGTGCTCAGATATAGTGCTGTATGATGAACGGGACAGAGAAGCTGGCACTTCAGAAATACGAACTTAACCTGCCATCAGTTACCTACTAACAACTGCTTCACAAGTGGTGGTTTACCTGGCTAAGTGGATTTGAAACAAGTACAAGAAGTCTTCAGCTTTCTGAGCTTATGGTTATGTCTGCAAAAAGCACCAAAGCAGCTCCAAACAGACCAGCACATCTGTGTAATATGGCACAAGCACAATTATGCAGAGCTCAAAATTGTCATAGCTGTATCAGTGCAGTGCTGAGCCTAGGCTGAGAATCTCCACCTCTCAGCTAAACTAATTTGGTCAGGCACAGCTCCTTATGGATGAATACACATTGCATCTGGGTCTGGAACTAGCTCAGTCATTGCTCACACACTGTATCTGTTCTTCAGTTTCAGAGCTACCAGCTCCAAAAAGCCAACAGGAACAATGAGACGAAACACTGAACTTAACAACTCCAAGTTCCAAGGGAAACTAAACTAGAAATCTTTATGTCTTGTGTTCCCATCTCACTGAGACACTTTTAAGCCAGAGGTTTGTAAGCACATATCCATCAGTGAGTATCTCAATCTTTTCAGGGGTTTGGGGCGAGGGGGGGGAGTGCTGGGTTTTTTTTTTGGTTGGTTGGTTGGGGTTTTTTTGTTTGCTCAGTAGCATAACTAGATATGCCCGATTCTATAGGACTAGCATTTCACATTGCTATGGACAAATCTATCCCTGATAGAAAGTCAGCAGTTTCCTCTCTTATTTCCTAACTAATGCAACAGCCTTCAAGTTCCAAAGGTCAGAAAATAGACAGTTAAAGATAGCTGGACTGCATAATTCTCACAAATCCTTCTCCTGTCTGCTCAATCTTAAAAAGCCACAAACCCTCAAATGTTCAATCTCCACAATTCTAGTTACTACTGTTTTGGGATTTTTTGGGACAAAAAGTTGATTTCAATAAAGAACATTAAGGATTTCTCCCCAAGTAATCAGCAATAACATTGCACAAAAGACTGAAGATCACTTTCCTATAGCCAAATTGGCTGTACCGTATTAGCAAGAGCAAAAGATGCTACAGAAGTTGTCTTCAGAGCTAGCTAGTCATCAGACAGCCCTCTCTAAATAAAGGTCCTGTGCTCACTAGCAGAAACATCACTACAATGGCAAGCACTCTTTAAATTCCAGCTACTGCAATAATATTTTAATTGAAAACTCTCAAACTGCTTTGACATTGGCTGTCCAATGTCCTGGCTGTGCCATGTCATAGAATTACTCAGCTATGAGGAAGAGAAGATCACTCCAGATGGAAGACCTCTGATTCAACATCTTGGGGGCAAAGCAAGATCCTTTTTTGAGAGTTTTTTCACCCTTGTTCTGATCAAATTGCTATGATCTGATAAAGGACTATCATTGTCCCAATAAGGAAGTTGGCTTTATTGCCCATGACATTCAAATACCAACACACTTGCTGGCAAGAGGCAGCCAAAAGTCTGTCTCAGTAAGGCTTACAGATTCACAAGTACAAAGATAACTTAAAGCAGTATAATCACACACAGCCACAGCACATGTGTTACTGTTCAGTTCTGGGCCCCTCACTACCAGAAGGACATTGAGATGCTGGAGCGTGTCCACAGATGGACAATGAAGATGATGAAGGGTCTGGAGCACAAGTCCTGTGAGGAGTGGCTGAGGAAGCTGGGGCTGTTTAGTATTTAAAAAAAAACCAAAAAAAACCAAAAACAAAACAAACAAAAAAAAAAAAAAAACAGAGGCTGAGGGGACACCTTATTGCTACCTACAAGTACCCGCAAGGCAGTTGCAAAGATGTTGGTCTCTTCTCTCAGGGAACAAGCAATAGGACCAAAGGAAATGGTTACAAACTGTCCCAGGGGAGATTGAGGTTGGACATCCAGAAGAATTTCTGTACTGAAAGGGTTGTCAGGCATTGGAACAGGCTGCCCAGGGCAGTGGTGGAGTCCCCATCCCTGGAGGTAATTAAAAGGCTTGTGGTTGTTGTTCTTGAGGACATGATCTGTAGGTGGACTAGGCAGGGTTAGGCTGTGGTTGAACTTGATTTTAAAGTCTCTTCCAAACTAAGTGATTCTAGGATTCTATGATCTGAGCAGCCTTCCAGAGCAGATCTGGCCTAAGGCACTTCAGAGCTTGGTGTAGTGGCTAGATGAAGACTATTGAAGATTCTGTATCTTAAAGCAGTAGTTGCAACTGCCATGCATTACAAGGAAATGCATGTGCACTTGGAGCAGCATACAAACTTAGGACTGCTAAGGACACCTGAAAATCTTCCCGCTTACAGTCCCTGATATGCCACGTAGTGTGTTTTCCATGTCAGTGCATCATAAGGACTGTCATCTTTTCCTCCTTTTCCCTTCCAAAAGCCATGAGAATTTGTCATTCAGTACACCTGAATTGACCAAAATATGACCCAAGTATCTCACATCTATTCTAGACCATTATATAAGTGCACTGTAATTATACACGTACTCTTCTACAGTACAGAGTAGATGCAAAACTCTTTATTTCACATTTCATTGTAATGCATGTCACACACTTTAGCTGTTATGACAGATACAGTTTACCTACCAAAAATCAGAATACCATCACAATTCTTTTTACCACTGGTAGCACAAATATGTTAAATAAGAGCAACCAGGTATTAAGCCTTTGGGTGACTACACAATTTCTTTAAGTAACCAGCTCTGGAACTTTTACACATTGCTGTTTGTACATTTGTATTTTTATATTGTAAAATATTTATGCTCACCAAATCTAACAGAAGAGTTAATTAACTGCCAATATTGAATGCTAGACTCTATATTGTACCTCCTGAGAGGCTGTTCCGATCACCTAGCATTTCTATTGTTATTATCAGCAGGCCTACCCCACACTCACAGCCAATTTCCCTCTCTTTCAGAAAAGGCTAACATGAAACAATAGTTGTAACAAGCAATACAGCTTAATCATGGGGTCTGCAGGACTTAGATGACACATTTTGGACCTTTGTTTCTACTTTATCCTGTTCCTAAAAATCAGATGTATTTACTGATGCTAAAGGATGGTAGCAGGGGGCTATAGGCATGCATTAGCACTGCTTGGTACAGTGCCCACCCCCAGTCATACGGTAGGAGACTGGCTGCCAGCACTCCCATTTGCAGGATATCTACTGCAATACTCCCAGCTCAATTTTGTTCAGGAATGATCAGCATCCTGTTCAGAGAGCTCTTATCTTAGTTGCATGTGTCTCAGTACACAATCAAGTCTTTCACCAGCTTTACTTACCAAGCCCCCTTACAGGAGGCTCTTTTCACACAGAAGGTTTTAATGAACTTGACCTTTTGAGGAACTCGGCAGCAAGGCCACTCCAAGACACTGTGTCTTTTTGGCACAAGATACTCACTCTGACCACTTTACTCATATTCACTCGTGCCACTTTACAGGCTATCCTCATTTTGTTACCGTTGCTGCCAGTTACACTTCAAGTATTGATCATGCTTCACAGCAGTCTGTTACACTAAGACAGAAACTAAATGATCTCAGCCGTTCAACCACAGCAGTTCTTACCTGAATCTCCTCAGTTTCATCCACCAGGAGGAAACTCACAACTTTTTCTGTCATCTTCCTTCTCTTGGTCTCCTCATCCATTCCCTCCTCCTCTTCCTGCTCTTGGGCTTTACCAGCATGGTACACAGTGACAGGGTGTTTCCTTCTGTTCCCCCCAGCATGTGTTCTTTTCTGACACTCGACGCAGAGGTTTATTTTGCAAACCTGGCACCTCACTGCAGCTATCTGTCTTGAGCCTGTCATACTGGCATGCATTATGTTCCCATTGGCACCTTTGCAGGAATCACAGTACGGGACATGGCCGGGTCTTATACGGGTCCGTTCATGGTTCCGTAACCTTTCCGGCTGATGCAGCTCTTCTTCACAACGCTGGCACTGTAGGCTCCTGCACTCGTCACACTCAAAGATTGCTTCATCTGTCCCACTGCAAACATAGCTTTCCTGGCAGAGGAGTGTTGTATTCTGTCCTTTCTCTGCAGTCTGTGTGTGAGCGCTCATCTTCAGACTTCTGTAAAGCTATGTTTTTCCCTCCTGTTTCTGTTTTGAACAATGATATATTAAAGAGTCAGTTGCAAATTTAGTATTTTCTCACAGGAAAGAAACTCAACAGGAACTCTGACCATACTTCATTTTAAATAAACAATAGATGTTTCTGCAAGATTCATACACTGACCTGCCTCCCGAGAAGAGCTGTTAAGCACAGGTGAAGTTTTCTTTCTCCAAAATAAACTGAAATAACATGGCAGGTTTCCTGTATGGTTACATCCAAACACCGGCATACATTCTTTTCTCTGCCTAGCCGTGTAACATACTTGCAGCAATGAGAAAAAGCCCGGCCTAATGCACTTCAGCTGGCAGGGTGGGGGATTCCCTGAAGCAAAGCATGGGGGGAGGCAGTTGGTGACACAGAGGCAAAAAAGGCATGAGAAGCACACAAGTGCACATCCATGTAACATGTACACACACACACACACAGAACCGTGTCAATACTAGAAAATTCTCCGCTTGCACTCCCAAGCTAAGCTCCTCCTTCAGAGTTCACAGTATTTATTTGCTGGGAATTTCCCGATGCGCTTCGTTCGCCAGACAAACAGAAATCCGCTCTCTCTGTGCGCTCCCTCTAGCAACGCAGGACACCGATCGCTCCCGCGGCCGGGCTGGCAGAGGACGGATTTTCTCCTCCTCCGACACAAGTTGCCAAGGCAGGGCCCCGACACCAGCGCCCGCTAAGGGCAGGCTGCGCACCGAGCCGCCTTTGTCTCGCCCTGCTGCCTCCCGGCTGCGCGGAGCGCCGGCCCCGCCAC
>VXBZ01003319.1:288429-307010 GCA_013399135.1 Heliornis fulica
TGTGGCTGGGAGCGGGCAAGCGTGGCGGAGCTCTGCCGGTGCCCCGAGCTGCTCCCCAGCCCGGTCCGGGCCGTCTGTGCTGCGGGTGGGACTGGGCTTCTCGCTGTCGGGGGGAAGGGGGTGAAGGAGGAAGTGTTTTTCGACGATGTCCCTGCAGGGAAGTTAACGACCGTGATGTGGACGGGCAGTTGTTTTAAAACATGTGTTAAGAGCTTGTGCATGGAAGGGTCGAAGTGATTCATCAGTGTAAGTTGTGATATCTGTAGTTATATGTGTTTCTCATGGTGCCTTTTTCGGTTACAGAAAAAGGGCCTTTGTCTGCCTGAAAGAAAGCAGTTGGGTTTTTATTGTTGCTGTTTAAATACAGCGAACATTTTGAGCGCAGCGAACTTTTTTTTTAATTTTTTGTGGGTGTTACATGGGCTTATAGGAAGTGAAATCTAAAGTTGTGTAGCTCTCAACCTATTCAGATTAAAATGCATGTTTCTTTCCTAGTAAAGGAGTGGCATTACATAGTGCTTCGTGGTTCCCCATTTCTGTGTCTTGAGTGCTCATTCACACAAACATTGTAATGCCATAGCCACGTTTGTGCTCTGGCAAGAGCAGCAGTGTTAGAGTGGAGAATCACTTCACTGATTAGGGCTTGATATGGACACAGAGGCACAGAATTAGGAACGGAGTCAAAGACTTTCAAATTCTGGTGATATGCTTAACAGAGCCTCAGTTAAAAGAGCTTTCGGACTGAGGCTTTGGTTTGGATAAGAACGTTGCTCTTTCAGCTGTTTCATAATAATAGTTCATGATGCGACTTATTTTGTGGCACTTAGTGGCCACTTTCTAGATCATTGCTGAAAAATGGGCTTGAGCAAAAATTAGCTTTGTTCATAAATAAATATACGTAGAAAATGTCATATATTTTATATCTCTCAGTGTCTGTTTGACTTTGCAAGCTAAGCAAAGCATCACGCAGTCTTGGAGAAAACTGTAGGGCTCTAGGAGAAACTGGGTATTTCGCTGGGAGAATAAGTTGACTTGAAAGACTTTTCTTTTAGGGATTTTTTTTTTTTGTGAGAAGAGGAATATAGACAACATCTCTGATGGGTGACAAACTATGGGGTTATGTATTTTTGTAGTGGAACAGCTTAAAAATCTATACGCAGTATAAAGACTGATGTAAAAACCAGCGTGACAGTACTGAATTTAATAGGTTGGCTTACTATGCATGTTTTCTTCAGTTGCTTCTGAAAATGCTTTTGTAACTCGGATGCACCCATCATATGACACAAAGCATATAAAATACTTTGTCATAAACAAGAGGAAATTGTCATTCACTCTCTGTTGTTGCACTTCATTCGGAAGCACTTTCCTAGATGTACCATTTTTCTCTGTGCAAGGAGACTTCTATAAACAATTAAAAACTGGGGGGAAAATGTTTCAGTTTGTAGTTGAATCTCCATATGAAGATTTAAAATCATTATGGACACTTGTAGTTTGTGTTTGGGAACTGATTAGTGCAAGTTTCCTTTTCATCTTTTTGACAGATTGTGACTGGAAGAATGTCTTTTCCACCTCATTTGAATCGCCCTCCTATGGGTATCCCAACACTTCCCCCTGGGATCCCACCTCCACAGTTTCCCGGCTTTCCTCCACCTGTACCTCCTGGTAAGTAATGTTGGTGTGTGGAAGTGGTGTAGAAAAAGTCCCCTTTTATTATTCCAGATGGTATAATTTACACAAGTTACCAGCTCTTATTGTACTTCAGTAACTCAGATTCATGTACATAGCAATTGAGTTTCTAGTTTACCTGCAGATCATGTCATGTGAGCAAGTTTCTTTTGGTCTACCAAGAGCTGCTTGCTTCTAAAAAAAAAAAAATAAAATCTTACTATTGGAGACAATACCAGACTTTGCCTCAGTCTTTTTTTTTTTTTTCCCATAACTGAAGTAGTTAACATTAGGTATTCTAAGAGCCACGGTTTTGATAGTACACTGTGATTTATTTTTTTTCAATTCCTTTCAGATAAGCCATTGTAATAGTCTTTGGAAAGGTTTGGGTACACTCAGTACATGTGGTGGGAAAATACAGGAGTATCATTTGAATTATTCCATTGTTTTTCTCCACTTCTTTTAAATCATGCTTTCTTTTATTCTTTTTCTTACATACTTTCTTCCATATGTATTGCAAACTTCCTGCTATATTCCTCATTTCCTCTAATTTTCCCAGAATTAATTCCATCCTTATTCTGCCTTCATTGGTAAGATCAGTCTGTGTTATTTGCATTGTGACTTTAAGTTGTTGGTCTGGAACCACCTTCTTTATGTATGTTGCCAGGCTATATAAGAGTGAGTGGAGACAGGAGACAACAGAACAACTGACAGAGAAGAAAATTTCAGATAATTGCTCCTTTAAAATTCATCATAGGGGTTGCAGAAAATAATTCCTCTCTGTGTAGTCTTAAGTTGTGTTGTGCACAAGTGTTTTGTAGACAATAAAGATATTTAAAATAGCAGCTGAACTTGTGAATGGTTTGAGCACATCCATTTGTCAGGCTAATCCTCACTTGCATTAATTTTTCTAAACTCTTTTTCCTCTGAGATCCATGAGATGTTACCTATTTTCAGCTGAAGGCAAAGCACATGATTCAGTCACATTCCATCATGAAAAATTTCAGCTTCAATTTTAAAACCATACCTTTTATTTTTCCTAGCTCAGGTTTGGACACACAGGTGTGAAAAAACCCATATATTTATTTTTAAAACTAACTTTTGCAACAGTAATCTTAAAATTCTTGATGCAAGTTTCTGCTCTGAATACTTCTTAACACGAGAGACAAAGATCTTTTTGTTCTCTTGCTGTGTTTGTCTTATATAAAACCCAGTTCTGTTTCAGTATTAGTAGTCCAAACACTACGTGACGTGGAGGAACCTGCTATTAAGCAAGAATTATTTTTTTTTCTTGAAAACATTCTCATGCTCGAAACATGATTTGGTTACCTATACAGATAACATTTTTGACACGTAGAGGGTATGGGTCTCTCATTTCTTAAAATAGTTGAAAATCATAAAATCACTTTGGTATTTTCAGCAAAGCCTCTGCTGAAGTTATTCTGTACATTTTAGTGGCTTATAGTATTAACTTGCTGTTTGGCCAAAATTTCATGTTCTAATCATCTTACTCAGTTTTTTTTTTTTGAGTTTCAACTAGAGCACTGTGTGAGAATGAAGTATTTTGTTTTGCTTTGGACGTTAAAAATAAGTTTTAGCATTTCCATTTCTAAGTGCAGAATATTTGATAAGGTGGTGATTCTGATAATTATCTCTGAAGATTATTGAATACCATTAAGATGTTAAAAAAGATAAACAAAATACTCTTTTAATATGAAAGAAGTGCTGTAGTGGGTCAGACCAGAACTCCATATAGCCTGATGGGTTGTCTGAGATTTGAGAATACAAAATTATGTTTAGGGTGGGCAAGTACACTCCTCTGCCTTCTGAGTCTGTTCCCTTATTCAACTGTGGTGTTAGGGATGCTAAGTGAAAAATGAAGGATTATGTTCTGTCCTTTTCTGTATTCATTTATGAACATTTTGATATTTTTTGAGCCTCTGGATACTGTCCGTCTCCACTGTCATTTCTTGCATGACAAGTTCATTAACTGCTGTGTGAGGTGCTACTTTATTTCAGTCTTTAAATTCATTGCCTGTTTAGTGTCCCTCTACTGCCCCAGTTCTGATGTGAGATGCTTGAATTGTGTTCTGTGGTTTTGTTCATCTCGGTCATGTACCATGCCTTGGAAACCTCCTCACTTGAAGATCATCCTTAGAGTAGACTCTAGCCTCTCCTAGTAAAGCAGCTGCTTGAACGCTTAGATCATGCAGTTGCTGTTCTCTAAGGCTATGTGTTGTTCTTGGATTGCAGGGCCCGGGTGTGTAGGCAGTAGTCAAGGTATAATAGGTGCATCAAGTTTTTGTGTGGCAACTAAATGATGCCTATGCTTGGTCAGTGTGCTTGCTGATGCCCAACATTTTAGTGATTTGTGGTTTGCTTCTGCTTATAGTTTAGTTATAAACTAAAGTTAGTGATAACACAAGTTACTGACTTGTAATTTCAAAATCCAAGTTCAGCATCATGATAACTACGGTTAAAGTACTCACTTGGCTGTATAACCAATCTTGTCTTGGAGTTGTTCCTTCATACTGTGAGATCCCTTGATGTAATACAACTGAGAGCATGGAGAACAATACAGCTTTGAGTCTCTGTAGAGCTTGGAGGGATGCAGGTAGTGTGACTTAAGTGTAAAAGGACTGAGAAAGAAGAGTTGAGTGGTAGAGAATATAAATGATGGAATCAAAGTGAAGTGAGTGTGAATGGGGAGAAACTTGGATTGGATGATGAGGGAAAGTGTTGTTATTTGACTAAGCACTGGAGAAAGTGGGGGGAATCAGTCCAAGTAGGCTGCAGAATTTTGGTTAGGATTTTATGAATATGGCAGTAAGAGAGATGAAGAAAAGGATTGAAAGATAAAGAAAGAATTTTGTAGAGATTTGTAGAGGGTATTCCTCTGAAGAACATGAGACTGATTTCATTGTTCTTGAGTCTTAATATCTTTACTGGCCAATAAGTAGTTTAGAAATCCATTCACTTAATATCTTTAACCTCTAGTAGCTGGCATGGAAAGATAAATAGCCTCTATTACGATTAGATCTTGGCTCACATGATAGTACTTATAGAGGGAATGAGGGTATTGCATGATGCCACTTGATTAAATATAGTTTTAAATGAGGTTTTAGAGACTGCCAGGTCAGGTATTCAGCAGGTAGGGAGTTTCTGGATTGAGGTTTTCTATGGCACTTAATTAAGCTATTACATAAATAATGTGGAACCCGATGTCATTCTCCATAGGACCTCACCCCCAAGGTATTTGCAGAATTGATTGTGCTATGAGAACTGAGCATGTTCTCATAGGATTATAATCTGTAGGATTTTAAATATTTTTATTCTCCATGGAATTACCTGCTTCATTCATCACACAGCTATCTTCTACAACAGTACTGTGGTTTGAGTGTGCTTTGAATTTGTGATTAACAAAGTTGAAATGGTATATTAAAAATGACAGGATGCACATGGTGTATTCAGGTGATGCTTAAATGTTTAAGGAATTACTGTTAATCAGAACTCTCATTTGACTGAAACTGCTGTCTTGTTTGGAAGTCATATCTGCAATAAGTTAATTTGTATTCATCAGTGATTGCAACAGGGCAGATTAATATTAATGTACTGTCTTTCGCAGGTACCCCTATGATTCCTGTACCAATGGGCATTATGGCTCCCGCTCCAACTGTAAGTATTTCATCAGGGATAAGACAGCAAAATGACGTGGACAGACTAGATGTCAGCATGAGTTTTGTTTTGCTCTATTCCATCAGAGTTCATACAGTGAAAGGAAATGCTTCTTAATAAATGCAATTATTATGCAAATATGCTATTTTCTGACCTAAACAAAGTTTGAATTGCAAAAAGCTGTACTTTGCTCGTATGCATGGTTTAGGGCTTTGCTGTTGCTTCATGCGTGGTGGTTTTATGGGTAGTTAGATGTGTCACAATCCAGATCACTTGCTCTTGAGTTTGTTGGCCTAAGAGAGTGCTCTGAAGGCATCATCTCATCCATGTTTGAGGCCACCATGCAGCTGCGTGTGTTTTGACAGTCGTACAAACAACCTGTTTTCCCCACATTGCAGGGGAAGGTGTAGTTGAATGTAGTACGCATCTGCGGAGGAGCGTATGAGAAAAAGGTTTCTTCATTTGTCTTCTGAATTCCTAGTTGTAAGAAAGTTTTATGATTTACAGGGGGCACAAAGGGAAGTGAAACCTCCCCAGAATGCTTAGTTTTTTGATAGCTTGCATTATCTGTTTACCGGTTCATGGTAACTGGCTATTTAAGACAAAGATACTGGAACAAATGCATTGATCATTTTTGTGGTTAAACTGATTTTTATTAAGTGAAACATCTAGAAGGGTGTGCTGAGAAGGGGGACTTGGTGCATTGTACCATTAAATCTCAGGCAAAAGAAATGCTGCAAGATGGACTATGTCTATCTCTGTATATTGTTTTATAAATGTTTACTCCTTAATGCAAAGCAGGAGGCCTTCGCGTGTGTATTAATCAAATAAAGCAGCAGTGTTCATTCGCTCTGAAAGCTTTTAAAACCTATTGTGTATTTAGTCAGCTACTTTTCTATTTGCAGCTTGCTTTTTTAAGAATTCGGTATACTGTTAGGCAAGGTACTTCAACTTCCAGTTCCTCAAAAGTTGCAAACTAGTTATTTGTAGAAGAGATAATACCTAGCGTTACATAGATTCACCTTGAGACCTTCCAGTAGCCATATTCAGGTACATTTCTTTTTTTTTGTCTCTTGTGTCTCTTTGCTGGAAAATGTTAGCCTGTTTAGTGTTGTATAAAGTGTTAAAGCCTGAGCTGCTTGTGGGTGTTTTAGTCCATAAGCCTAACCAGAGTTTGTATGAAAAATTAATTTTGAAACACGTGTATCCTCAACCCTTTGATTTTACATATTTAAAAGCAGAAGGAAACCAAAACCAAACCACTCTTTTATACCCTGTCTTTTTACAACTCTTTCTAGGTATTAGTTCCTACCACAGTGTCTATGGTCGGAAAACATTTGGGAGCCAGAAAAGATCACCCTGGCTTAAAGAACAAAGAAAATGATGAAAACAGCGGTCCCACTACCACTGTTTTTGTAGGCAACATTTCTGAGAAGGCCTCAGACATGCTCATACGGCAGCTTCTAGCAGTAAGTACAGAGGAGTGCTTGTTAAATTTCATCCCTGGCTGATGAATGAAATAATGACTTACAAGCAGTGGATTGAAACTGAAAGCAGAATTAGTCCCACTCACTGGAATAGCATTCCATTACGCTTGATTTTAAAGTCAGCAAGTGAAGAGTAGAGCTTTTTAAGCTGTAGATGTCAGCAAACATAGCCATGTTTTATGTAGTAGTAGTGTTTACCCTTTTTAGGTGTCTTTTGCAAAAAGTCATTAAGTTTTTGTGATGTTTTGAACATAAACAATAATATTGAATGAATAATATTTATCTCTAATGCAGAAATGTGGCTTGGTTTTGAGTTGGAAGAGAGTACAAGGAGCATCTGGAAAACTTCAAGGTAATCATTCATACTTTCAAAAAATTTTTAGTCAGACTCTTGTTTTTAAAAGGCGCCAGACCTGGCGCCTTTTAAAATGTTTGATACGTTGCTGTTCTTAGTACTTTTACATTCTAAGGTACTTTATATGGTACTTAATTGCTAACTGCATCCTAGTAAAGGACTAGTAGTTTCTATCCTTGGAGAAAAAATAAAATTGAGAAAGGTGAAATGGGAAGATGTTTCAATGGTCTAGTTTTGCTCACCTTCGTTTTGAGACTGATTCAGGAGTTTATAGACCATCCTTGAGAAACGTTCACCTTGCAACACTGTTGTCTTCCATTACTATGTATTATCTTTCTCTGTTATGGAGGTTTTCCTGATGGAAAATTTATCTTCCTTCCCTATCCTCAAATTGAAGTGACTTTGTTTTTTATCTTGTGACCTTTCCTGATACAGGAAACAATTTTACTTACCTTTTTTGTTGTGTTTTTTTTTTTAATATCTTTCTAAAGTTTTTTTTTATATGTGTATACACATATATATATTAAAAAAAATAATTTTCTTCAGCTTTTTTTAATGCCATACTTTATTATTAATTATTATTTATTATATTAAGGTGTTTTTCTCATTTAAAAGTTTCTGTAATTCTTGTGAGGAACTTGTTTTGAAATTGTTCTCCCTCTACATTAACAACGAACTGTTATTTGATGTCCTTGGTTGTCAGAAAATTGCAAATCTACCTGAGACATGTCTTCATACAGACTGCAGTCTTAGTTAAGACAGGCTCGTTAGAAGCTTTACAAACACAATGTATTGCTTTCAGCTTATTCACTGGACAGTTAATTGTATCAGACTGATCCAGTGAATGATCTTTCCGACTTTTTATGATGGGTACTCCTGGTTTTAAAGAAAGAATGCTTATATTCCAAGTTTATTGATTCAAAACACTTTTTTTTTTTCCACATGAAGTAAATTATCTCAAGAGCTTTAACACTGTGACTTTTCATTTCCATCATCTGTTTCAGCCTTTGGATTTTGTGAGTACAAAGAACCGGAATCCACACTACGAGCACTGAGACTACTCCATGATCTCCAGATTGGAGAGAAGAAGCTGCTAGTCAAAGTTGATGCAAAGACAAAGGCTCAGCTAGATGAATGGAAAGCAAAGAAAAAAGCTTCTAATGGGGTACGTATATAATGTGTGACTTGTGTTATTTTGGCAGGAGGGCACAGTAGCGTTCTTCCTCAGTCAGATTGTCTACCTCTCTTAGTTTCTATTCTTGTCTCTGCCCTTAATTCATTTTAGGATTTCGCCAGAATCACATTAATGAGTCTGAAGATATGTTGAAAGTCAGTGAAGCGTATGCTCTTAATTCACCAGCGGTGAATCTTACCTGTAAGCTACAACCGAATCTCTAGAATTAATTCTGTAATTCATTTGAAATGAATTACATAGTAATATGTGCTGTACCTTATGATTTTGTTGCTTCCATTTTTAAAAACTCAGAAGTATAGAAACTCTACATCTAGCTTTTACTCTGTTGGGGTCTGTAAATCAGTTGTCTGAGGAGAATGGGAGGGGTTTTTTTACTCCTCCACTGATGATCTTCTGGAACAAAATAATAAAAAGGGAAGAAATAGATCATTCAGTAGATGATGCAGTTACTAGGCAGTGGGCAGCTAACAAGCATTTAGTAGATGAGGAAAATTGGCTTTGTTCTATCACTTTCTAGAACAAAGGACCTGCTCTGGAATATTGGCAGGTATTTGATATCTTAAATTCTTTCTCTTAACTGAGAAATTTGCATTCAAATGAATTTTATCTGTAAATATATTTCACATCTCAATCAAGTTGTCAGGTTTCTAATTATTATTTTAATGATTTAAGTTCTCTGTATGGCATAAGGAAGTACATAATTTTCTGTAAAGTGAAGGTGAGAAGAGGCTCTTTTTCAAAAAATTAAAAATACTAACCCCACTGTAGCAGGTAAATTCTTAAAATTCAAGTTTGTGATTGCTCTTAAAGGTATGTAAAATGCAGTGGGAACACAGATACTTTAATAATCTTCACTAGAACTAGAGGCATAATGTTGACTTTAAGTACTTGACACATTTTCTGACTGTGTACCCAGTGTATGGGATAAAACACAGTGGCTGACTAACTTCATGGGTTTTGCATGGAGTCATGTATTAGCTGTTAACCTAGGTGAGGGTTTGATTTGACTGCCCTTTCCATTACATACTTCCTTGTTTCCTGTTGGCATGACATGTAATATGGCGCTTCATAGCTGATACTAGGAACAAGCTTAAAGTATCAGTGAAGTTGTACCTCTCATGAAGTTTCTCTGTGATCTCCTGTGGCTTTCAATCAATCCTAGGGGATTGATTGTAATAAAGCAGAGGGTGCTGTTTGTGGCTTTGAAGACAACAGCATGTGCTGATTCCATTGAAACTGTAGAATGAGGTTAGCACCACATGTTTTGTTTTGGGGGGGGTGGATTTTTTGCTTGTGGTGGTGCCAAAAGGAAAAAGGGTGGCTGTGAAATTGCTGAGCAATGTTGATGAAGCACATTGTAATCATACTGCTTGTGATTCTTTTCATACCATCGTTGGTGTACTGGTGCCACTCAGATCCAAAAGTTGCGACTTATTTCTTTAATCTTTTTTTATGAAGAAATCAATCGTGTGCACTACAGCACAAATTCTTATAAAGACACATCTTGTAAAAACATACTTTTTTAATTAGCTCCTCTCCCTGATCACTTTTTCTCCCTGGACCTCTTCAGTTCCACTCCCTGTCACTGCCTTCTAGCTCTTTTCAGCTTCCTCCTCCTTGACCTGGCAGCCTCTTCAGCTCCAACTGAATCCTCCCTTCCCCCTCATTCTTAGCTGCTGCTCCATCAGACCCTTCCCTCCCCCTCACTCCACCCACCACCTATCGCTTGACGGGATACCCAGCTGGATTCTCAGGTGAGATTCCATGTTTTTTCAAAGTTTCAGGGGAAGAAGAGGTGGGCTACCTTGCTCAGTATGCAGATCATTATTCTACACTTTCACGTAACAGTTAGTGAAATGCACTTCTTTTGTGTGTTCCCTTCCTTCTCCTCCCTACAAGGTGGAAAGGGGCAAGAAGAGGAACTACAAAGTGATTGGTGAACAATAATAGGAAGGTGTTTGCTGTGCAAGGAATGATTTCCCTAACAACGTTGCTTTAATGTAGTTCTGTTATAAGTTGCAGCTTGAAAGCTATAGGTAGACATGTCTGTTGCATGGCACTGAAGTTGAAGGCTTTGAGGAACTGCTCGAAGTTGAAGGCTTTGAGGAACTGCTCTTGAGATGACTTGAAGTTCTGGAGAATATGAGGCAGAAACATTTGTCCAAGAGCTGGACTATGGTGATTGCCTTTCTGTGAGAGCTTGTGCGCTTTCTTTTCCTGTCTGCCACCTTAATCACCACTTATCTCTTCTATTTTATTATGCAATCCTACTCTTGCTCCCTGCAGCCATCCCACAAGTAAAACCATGTGGTCCTTATGGTGTTGCCAGCTTGAAAATATCTGACTAAAATAATGCAATTGATAACTACTTGTAGGTGATTTGTTTTTTGTGGGGTTTTTAATTTTGGTTTGTTCTGGGGTTTTGTGTTTTGTGTTTTTTTGTTTGTTTTTAATTTTTTGTTGTTTGGGGTTTTTTGTTTAGTTTTGTGTTTAGGTTTTGGGTTTGGGTTTTTTTTTCTTTTTTTTTTATAAATTCTGTAAGGACATGAAATGTGATGTTCAAAGGTGAACTTATGAAATAAAACGAAAACTATTCTCAATTCACTGATTCTGGTTACTTTGCTGTTTTTCCTTAGAACTCCAGACCAGAGACCACAAATGATGATGATGAAGCACTGGATGAGGAAACGAAGAGAAGAGATCAGATAATTAAAGGGGCCATTGAAGTCTTAATACGAGAATATTCCAGCGAGCTCAATGCCCCCTCCCAGGAATCTGACTCTCACCCCAGGAAGAAGAAAAAGGAAAAGAAGGAGGACGTATGTGTTTTGATTTTGGACAAAACAGATTTTTTTTCTTCAACTCACCTTTACATAATGGCCAGATCTTGTTCAAATACTTTAAACCTAAACTTCTGATGAGAAAACAAATCAACAAGTATTGATGTCAGCAGCATTTTTTTTGGTTTTTTTTTTGTTTTTTTTTTTTAAAGCTGAAAGCTAGTCAGTTGTAGACACCATTCCTTTAGGATGGTTTAGGCATTTAAGCACCTAGACTTGTTGGAACAATCTGGGCAGGACTTAACTAACCTTTCATCCCTCTGAAGGTGGAAATACTGATTTAATGTACTTTAATCTGTATGTCCACGTAGGGTTTTTCAGAGAACTTTAAGAACTTTCCCCTGCATACTGTCTTATTTCTATTGAAAGATGCCAGGGTGCATTTGTAATGTCAAGAATTTGCTCTGGTAATTTTTGACAAAATTATTCTTCTCTTTGCTTATGGCACGCGTTCTTAGAGTGTGCCTTGATCCAGCTGGTTGCAGCTGTCTCTCCAGATGTGGAAGCACTTGATTAGTTGCTTATATGAAATAACCTCACAAACCTTGGAGGGATCCTTCAGGGATGAAAGGCATATTGTAATCTTCTGCCTTACAAAATTAGTTTAACACACATGTGTCAATTTGGCTGGATTCGATCAGCTGGTTTTCATATATTGTATAATGTAGAAAAACCCTGTTAAGCAGGAATGAATGTTCTGGTGTAGACCTGCTTCTGTTCATAACCTTTTTATGGAATGGAACAAAATGGAGAAGGGGGAATAAGAATGAGCAAACTCAGACTTAGCTTTTCCAGCCAAGTTTCTAACCAGGGGAAATGGGCTTTCACGCATACCGTTCTGCACCTAATATGAAGGAGATTGGAAAATTATTTGACCACTTAATTGTTTGACCACTTAAGTCTTCTGCAAAGTACCTATTCCAAGGCAATCATGCAGTTTCAAATACTTACGGGGTTTAAGTGTGGTGCAAGTAACATCTCCCTCAGGGAGTATCTTCCCCGCAAAATTGTTAGCCATGGCTGACCTGAGGTCTAAGAGTGCTGAGCTGAGAATTTCTTTTTCTTTCCTCTCCCTCTCTTTGGGAGAAGATGCTTTCTTGGATGAGAATTTACAAATGAGTCACTGTCTAATGCTATCAGCTGTATTTTGTTACAAGCATTGTTACAATGTGTGTTGTCCTGTGGGTACAGATATATATATATATATGGCCATGAGTAATGCCAGGCAGTTTAACATTAAGAGACCACTGCAGTCTTGGAAGAGCTGAGTAGGTACCCAGGAGAGAGGGATGTTCTGCCAGCTCTGTGTGATGTAGAATTCGACCAGTCTGAGCTAGTCAAGTAGACAAATAAGTGCTTTTTAAATGCATTGCACTTACGGGTTGAAATTAGACCCCGTCATCCCTCTCATGGGAAAGAGGAAAAGAAACTTGGAAGTCGCCATCTTTATCCTGCGTGGATAGAGGTGGGAGTGAACAGATGGTCCTAGCTTGTTGCTCCCTTCTCCTTAAAGGAGAGGGGAGAGGAGGACTGCGGGGTGCGGGGGGAAAAGGGAAGATGGATGCAGCTACTTTGTGGGGTTGGGGGACAGGGAAACCTGTCAGCTTTGGAGCTGCTGTTCCCTGAAGAGCTTGGTGTGAAGAAGACTCCCCACTGGTGTTACAGCAGAGTCTGTTGTTAGCTCTTCTGGATGAAGGCATGACTGATGTGGGGGAGATGAAAATGTGTGCTGGGAACTGAGAGTGAGTGGAATCTGATTTTCAATTTCAAGCACGGGGGAACCTCGCTAATTCGCACTAACTACAGTTAGTAGGTACAATCTACCAAATTTTGCGAATTAGCGAGTAAATACAATCAAGACATACCCACAGCAAAGACACTGATCATTTATATTGGCAAGAGTAGCTTAGTCTTTTTCATGATGCTGCCATAGCATACTAATATCCTGTAGTACACTTGT
The DNA here is from genome assembly GCA_013399135.1 of Heliornis fulica. Taxonomy (NCBI): domain Eukaryota; kingdom Metazoa; phylum Chordata; class Aves; order Gruiformes; family Heliornithidae; genus Heliornis; species Heliornis fulica. The sequence continues at coordinate 301,607 of VXBZ01003319.1, forward strand.
AATTCAGTGAAGTCTTACTCACAGGAGACCTCACTGTGTGTCATAAGTAGCCCAGAGAAGGGAGAATTAGCGAGGTTCTTCTGTAATTTTGTTGCATCAGAGAAATGAGATCACAGCAATACAATATTGCTTTATAGTACAAACATACAAAGCATTGTCTTTCAGAGTAGTGTGCAATCTATTTTTAAAAAAAAAAATCTCCGTGGATTTTTCCGCAGATTTTCCGCAGATTTCCAGTGGCCCCACTGATACCTTATCCACTCATCACCAAGGTTCGTTTACGTTGCAGGCTTTGACAATGACTATGTTTACTGCTAGTTGCCAGATTTGTGACTCTTGTCCATCTGATTTTTTTTTAATTTTTTTTTTTCACTCATTAACATCAGACTGTCAGGTTTGGTACTGCAGAAGGACTTTGTTTATCTCTTGCAAGACTGGTTGAAAACTTCTAACCTTCAGTTTTTCTCTTGTTCTACTATGTCTGTGCATATGGCTCTTAATGTTTTTCCTCCTGTCCCCCTTGTTTTTTAGGAGGATATAAATGCTATAGAAATGGAGGAAGACAAAAGAGACCTGATATCAAGAGAGATCAGTAAATTCAGAGACACACACAAGGTAGTATTCTTGTTTTTGCACTTGATACAAATTAGACTTTTTCAAAATCCAAAAAACCACTATTATAAAATTTAGCAGTGCATTGCAATATCACTTAAAATGATGTTTGTGAGGTTTAATATACATATAGTTCTTTACAAAAAACCAAACAACTACCACGTTAAAGCGGCCCTTGACATCTTTATGCTAAGACTTTGATTGCTCTTGATTATTTTGCAGTCTACTCACTTTAACATGAATAAAGGCAACTTAAGTTTCTACACATACATTAAGTCAAGATATTTATAACTGAAGTCTAAACGGGGCTGCAGTATAAGACATACACTTGAGTGTGTTTCTGTAGGTAGATTTGTAACATAATCCAAGATTTTATGAAGAGTTGAAACTTGAATTAAATTTAAGTCTTTTATTTTAATAGTTCTAAGTTAAGAGTGGGGGAAGATTAAAATTAGGTCAGTGGTTACCAGACTTACCAAACTTTAGATGCATGGAAGAACTGTAAATTCCCATAAAGCTAATCTATTCATTGACCCCCACCATTATGATAGAGATCATATGGTGACTAATGCAAGATGAAACTCACAGCTTGGAAAGTAACATGGAATAGGATGTAAGTATGAGCTTCTGTTTTTTATTATACTTATGGATGCCCCCTCAGAAAAATATGCAAAGGGGTAACTGGCTTGAAACTGTTTGTGCACATTGAGTCCCACCTTAGGGTTCCCACTTACAGAAGTTTCCGTTAATGCTAGTGCATCTGTGAATGTTTCTGCTTCGGAAAATGATACTTGTGGATAGTAAAGCACAACTATATGCATGTAATGTTCTTATTTTAATGTTTGGCTTAAAGTTGGTATTATTTTTTTCCCCAACAAAACTGGAATGGTCCTTGGCCTAGAGAAGTATCAGCAAGCTCCTCTGTTGAGCACACACTTGCTTCAAAGTACCCCCAAATCAATGTTTAAGAAAATGCTGAAGGTATAGCCAGGTGGAGGTGGAGTATGGCCGTGTTACTCAGCTTTATCACATGCAGCCACTGGGGATGGTACCGCGTTTTCACACAACTGTATCAACATAAACACAAATGACTGCACACTGTTGTATGTACACATGCTCAGTTTTTCCTTTTGACTGAAGCTGTTTGAGATTAAAAACCTGGGGAAAAGTTCTAGAAGAAATCATCTGGAGAAGCTCAGCAATTGAATGTGAAACTGGTCAGTGGTGAAACTTCAGTAGCATTGTGTTCAATTCCAAGCCCCAAGAAGTCACTGGTACTAAGATGCTAACAAGTAATACTTCTAAAAAACAAACAACAAAACAAACAAAAATCATGCTTCATTGTTTTGGAAGCTGTTGGGCATTTTATTGCCTTTAATCTGTATTATTGGGAGGGGCTATTTTGGGCTGCTTAACATTAAAATCAACTGAAAGTAGTCATTGTGTATATTGGATATGTTTAAAAGGGGCTGTTGAATCTTTAGCAGCTGGCTAGTGAGCACAGTGAACCTTTGCATGTTTTTGGTATGAGTTTGTAAAACAATAACCACAGACTGTCAGGATATCAGCATTGCAGGGGGCGTCCATTTACAGCACGGACGAGTCTGAAGAGAGCTTAAGGTAAAATTTATAATTCTTCTACCTGTTCATTTCTGTTCATTACTTCAGTATATCTGATACCGTTCCCATCCCATTACCCTTTCAGACCCTCTTAATTTAGGCTGATAGAAGTTGACAAGGTCAGATTTTGATTACAAAATAGACCAAATTTTTTTTTTTCAATTGGATTTTAAGAAAGAGGACCAACAAAATGGATTTTAATACACCAAGACTTGTGTGTGTATATTTACACATTTGTGAACATATATTTTTTTAAAAATCCACTCTCGAGAAGTAATTTTCTCACCATAAAGAAAGGTTTTGAGTGGCAAAAAAGCAGGAGTTCAACCAAAGAAATTTCTATTGGAACATCTAAGATAACCTGTAAGTATCAACCACTTCAGTATGTAAACTTTTCTTTAAAAGTATATGAAATTTGAGGTAAGTTGGATTTTTAAAAGTTGACAGCCTAGTTTAACATCTGACCTTACTGAGGTTTAACACTGTAAAGCTCCTGTAAGATACAGTCCTTTAGAAATTGGTTTTCAGCCCAATGTATATATTATAGAATATAAGTTTTGGTTTTTTTTCATATCAGTTTCTACCAACTCCTACCATTTTTAGTCCCTTTTTCCTTTTGTGATTTCAATGTATCCAACACTGGTTTGCCTGTGTTGTGCTATCAATGCAGTGTAGTTTCACTGGATACATTAATCACTAGTGAATTAGCTTTTATTTCTGTAATCCTGTCGGTTCTCTGGTCCCTGTGCCTATGGCAGAAGAACACTTATCAGGTAAGATTGCTTTTTAAAGTTGTCTTAAATTCTTTGTTTGAAAGAAAAGAAAAGAAAAAAAATCCAAACCAGAGAAAATGCTGTTTCATTGTTCCAGTTTTTAATTTCATTTCAGTGATGGTAAACGTGGAGCCAAAGGGGATTGGCTGTTTATTCTGCTCAATATTTGGTCAAAAAAGTGGTATTCTGGCATCCATCAGGTTGAAATTTGGTTTATTTGGTTGTTATTTGGTATATTTGTGAACCGTGTACTTGCTCTTCCTCCCAGAAACATAGCTTATAGGCAAGGTTAATCCAGTGTTGGCGGTCCATGTCCTAGCACAGCATCTGTAAGTTAACACATAACAATTGCTTCCGAGGATGGATTTATCTATCATTCTGTTGATGTATTTTCTATTGTCTTATAGGAATTTTGGTAATAGGAACTGTTTCTAATTGAAAAGCAAAAGTGGCAATTTTGTACAATTTTTAGCAAAACTATAGCAGGTAACCCTTTAGTTTCTGTGTTTCAAAAGAGCTATTTCAAACCTTTTTTTTTTTTAACTCTCTCCCATCTTGCAGTGGTGGAACTTAAGGATTCCATTCTGCAGAATCCAGATCTTACCAATGAACTGTTAGAACTTTAGGGAGGGAACAGGGGAAGGGTTGCAGCTCTCTTCACTGTTTTACCACATGCACTGTGTGTAAGTGGATAAATTTCTTTCCCCAAGTTTTCATGTAGGACAGTTTTGGTCTGCCAAGACGTTTTGTGAAACAACTCGCTGTCCCAGTAAGCATTCCACTGAAATGTGTTTTCCTAGTTGAACAGAATTAATTTTACCAGCTAGAAGTTCACTTTGCTTGTACCCAAGTGGCTTATAGGGCCAATGGAATTTGTTGCCCACCTGAATTACGACTGGCAGTGCACTGTGTATGTGCAGTTTAGTCAGCCTATAACCCGAGGCCAGCCCTGCTCTGCTAAGGTTGGAGATTGCTGGTCTGTGTAGATCTATGCTTTTGCACGAAACCTAGTCTTGTGATTGCTGCATTTTTATTTCATACTTATGAGTTCCAAACAATACCCACAAAACCCTATTTAGTATTTTAAAATCAGTGGCGGTTTTGGTATTTCCATTACCAGCCTTGTGTGTTGCGCCGGGAATATCCAGTTCTTCTAACTACAAAATTAACTATGAAAGTTCTCTTGTTGGTTTTTAGAAACTGGAGGAGGAAAAAGGCAAAAAGGAGAAAGAAAGACAGGAAATTGAAAAAGAACGCAGAGAAAGAGAAAGGGAACGGGAGCGTGAACGAGAAAGGAGGGAGCGTGAAAGAGAGAGGGAGCGTGAACGAGAGAAGGAGAAGGAACGGGAGCGTGAACGAGAGCGAGATAGGGATCGTGATCGAACTAAGGACCGCGAAAGAGACCGTGAAAGAGACCGCGATCGTGACAGAGATCGTGAACGGAGTTCAGATCGCAACAAGGATCGGAGCAGATCAAGGTAAATATACTTGAGTTGCTATTTATTTCAGTTTTTACTTGTGTGCTTATTGTGTGCATCTAGTTATGCAGACCAGCTGCTGTTCAGGAGAGAATGGTCCTTTTCAAAGATGACAAAAACAGGTAAACAGAATTTTGGAAAATGTTGCATTTACACACGCTGGAAGAATACGTTATACTCTCAGCAGCACAGATGTCAGGACTGCAATATGCAGTAAGCAGCTACCCAGCTATGACCGTAGCATACTGGTTTTATGTCCGAGAATGTGTTTTTTTCACAGGTAGCTTTATTTCTATTTGAGGTTCTCTTAAGCTAAAGGATACCACAGACATGTAGGTTTTCCGTTTTCCTTTGGTATGTGGGTGTTGTGGTTTGACCATGGCTCAAGGCCAGATTCCCACCAAAGTTGCTCTATCACTCCCTGCTTAGCTGAACGGGGAGAAAATATATGTTGAGAGGCTTTGGAGTTGGGGTAAGGACAGGGAGAGATCATTCCACAATTACCGTCATGGGCAAAACAGACTCAACACAGAAGAAAGGCAAGAAAACTCTCTGGTTTCTCTGTGTGTGTAGTGTAATAAATTAGAGTTGGGTAATGAGAAGTACAAACAGCTCCTAAAACGCCACCCCCTGCCCCTCCCTTCTTTGCAGACTTTACTTGATTCATGATTTTCTCCTCCTCAGGATGGCACATGAGGGAAAAGGGAGGAAGGAGAGGAATAGTGAATGGAGGCTTCAGTCAGTTCCTCATGAGTTGTTTTCCTTCTGGGAGTCGAGGGGAGCATTTCTTATATTCTCTCTCTCTGTGTCAGTGTGGGGTCCCACCCACAGGAGATGGTCCTCCATGACCACCTCCACGTGAGTCCTCTCCCATGGGGCCTTGTCTCTTCACCAACTGCCCCAGTGTGGGTCACTTCTATA
>VXBZ01003319.1:307150-491392 GCA_013399135.1 Heliornis fulica
ATGGACTACAAGTGGGGTCTCTTTGTCTTCCATGGACTGCAGAGGGGCACCCACCCCACCATGGTGTTCTCCACAGGCCACAGGGAATCTCTTCTCCTCCTCCCCGCTTCGCTGACCTTGGTGTCTGCAAAGTTTCTTTCATCTTCTCACCCCTTCTCTGGTGGCAAAATGTGGCTGCTTGTGGTTTCAAGCATATGCTTTATTTGTGAATTTTTAGCTGTGGCTTATTTTTCAAGAACTAACATAATCTGATAAGAATTGCCTTGTGCTCATACTTAGCTTCTGTAGCTATTAGTACTTAATGGTTCGTTTTCAAATGACAGGTCATTTTAAAAAATGAGTTTTAATTATTGATGCATGCCCGCTGCTTTATCCGTCTGTTGCCCCATACAGTCGTAGAAGATGGACTTGCAAGATGCTATAAATAAAGCATTATACATTATTTGAAAGCTCTGTATTTAACTTAGGATTTTACTTTCCTTCAGAGAAAAAAGCAGAGACAGGGAACGAGAACGAGAGAGGGAAAGAGAACGAGAACGAGAGAGGGAAAGAGAACGCGAGCGGGAACGGGAAAGAGAACGTGAGCGGGAGCGAGAACGGGAGAAGGATAAGAAGAGAGACCGAGAAGAAGATGAAGAAGATGCCTATGAACGCCGAAAACTAGAAAGGAAGCTGCGGGAAAAGGAAGCTGCATATCAAGAGGTAGGTTGGGATTTTTAAGCTTCCTTAAGGGAAAAGTGTTTCTGCGGGGTGGTTATGAGTTTTCTGCTATAAAATACTTGATTCCTTCTCCCTCTTATTTTTCTAAATGCACTTTTAATCCTTTGACTTAGGCCAGAAGTCACTGTCAGAACAACTTTGGACTTCTTGTTCTGGCATTTTAAGTTACAAATTAAAACCCAGCTGCATTGCAATAAAGAAAAGTCTTTAAGTAATCCAAACTAACTTCATAGCAGTAACACTGCTCTTAACATTCTTGAGATTGGAGTGTGTATTTTTTCTTCTGTTGTAGCGTCTTAAAAACTGGGAAATCAGAGAACGGAAGAAAAGTCGAGAATATGAAAAAGAGGCAGAAAGGGAAGAGGAGAGAAGAAGGGAAATGGTAAGGCTTATAGTTTTACTTGTCTTTATCCCCTCCTTGTTCTTTGTATCCCGCGTAAAATGGAACATTCACCTGCTATCTTTATGGATAATGAAAGTGCTCAATTCTTATAAACACCATGTATGCTTTTACTAAAAATGAGCTCATAGGCTTGTAATATGTCTAATAAGTGGGAGTACTATTGAGAATCTGGAAGATGAAGCCCTGTATTTTGTTCTTGAGAAGGCAAAAGAATAGAAGTAGGCAGCTGGAAAATATTTGCAAGTATTGCAAATGCTTGATTGCCTGGCACTGCTACATCTGAAATCCGTGTTTGTGTCAGGTTAGCGGCAAAATGTACTTAAATGTTCTATGTCATGCAGGTTGAACTAGACCAGTCATTTTACCCTCAATGAGCTCACATGCCTGAACTTTCTATAATATTCTCTAATATATCTGAGCATTCTGTAAATTTCTGTCTTGAGTTCATTAGTTGTGATCACACAACTGATGAATCATCACACATAACTGATGATCAGTTATGGAAGTTTTGTTGAAAAACACGCCTTTGGAAATAGATACTTCTGTAATTTCCTAGCTTTATGTTAAAAGTGTAAAGAAACTATTTAAAGTTTTGGTGATGTTATTTTACTTTATAATTCTCCTAGAGAAGGAACAAGGATATGAGAGAGTTCTATGCAAGAAAAGGAAGAACCCCTTCCCCCCAAAATCTGCTAGAAAATACATTGTTTAAATGGAATCTAATTGTTCCACCTAAATGCTTGAGAGGGGGAGAAAAATGTTTGAGACTGACAAGGATATCTTCTGTTTGTGATCCTCTTGGATGCTGCCTGTTTATGGCAGTTGTGTGGCATCAAACTTCATGCTGGGTTTACAGCCATAACAATAGTAACTTTTTTCTCAGTCTTTAGCATAGAAATAGGTTACTCTTTGTTTAAAGATACTGTTTGGATACAGTTGTGAATGTCCTGTTTTATGTTCTCCTTAAAGAACTGATGCTTTTTCCATTTTATCAGAGGGGAAAAGAATCTCTCCCCTTTATCCCTATTGTCCCCTTTGGTTTTAGACTTGTGCATTAATGCAGCACCGTGTGGTTTGGAGTAGTAACACAGGAGAGTGCTTACCCTAAAAGCATCTAACTTGTTTCTGTGCATAACTATTTTTTTCTTTTTTAAAAGCACAGTTCTTGAAACAAAGCGGTACTGACAAAATTCACTTAAACTGCCATGTTAAGATATCCAAGGCTTAGACTTATGGATTTGAAGAATAGGAATTGTGGTCTTTCTGTGATTGAAGTGTATATATATATATCTCGTCCTCCCCACCCCCCCCCTTTTTTTTTTTAAAACCTTTTGAAATGCTGATGACAGAACAGTAGTCTGCAAATCAGAGACTTGATCCCAGCAGCCCTAATGGGTATACTGTCTGCTATTGAGCATAGAGCAAGTTGGTCCCTGGAAGGTGATGCCGGTCCAAAACCTTTCCATTTACAGCATTTTTATTTTGAAGCATAATAGATATTAACTTACTAATGATATTACTGAATTTTGAACTTTTAGAAAGAAAACCAGAAATCCTTTCATAACACTTCTTAACGTTTCAACTTTCTGCAGGCAAAAGAAGCCAAACGGTTAAAAGAATTCTTAGAAGATTATGATGATGACCGAGATGATCCAAAATACTACAGGTATGTCTTAATGCTGATCCCTAGCAAAACCCTCATTGTCAGGTTTAACACAGTTGTGGGATTTGTTGGCAGGAGCTTATGCAGTTTATAGTTGAGCAATTATGTGGCATTATAAAGGTCATGTAATTATCTAAATTTATTTTCAGTGTTGATATGTGCCAGAGGGAAGAAATGAAATTCCTTACTGCAACTTGTTAGTACTTGTGGTTAGCTGCTCCTTCCTATCATTTAACTTGGGGGTGAAGCAGAGCAGAGGTCACTAATGCCAAAATAAGGAGATGGGTGCAGAGAGAAAGGATTAAACCTGCTTCCAAAAAAAATCACTAAGAGGAAGCTGTAAATTTTACAAAGAATTAGCTTGTTAACTTTTTAAAGCGTGGGGAAAGCTTCTTCAGCTAACTGAAATTTGTAGCAAACTAAATTAGCAGAACTGGCTTATGTCAAGTAAAAACCTGTAAAATCATTTGGGTTTTTTCCCTATGTCTGTTTAATGTAATGAGGTAAATTCTGTATAGTAATGTGAGGGCACTGGATGTTCTTATGAAACTTACTTAGTGGAAGGTACATCTATAGCTGGTATTTCTTGTATTGTAGTATGAGGTTCTCATTGGAATGCTTTTTGTTCTGCATCTTTTGTAGGGGCAGCGCTCTTCAGAAGAGGCTACGAGACAGGGAGAAAGAGATGGAAGCAGATGAACGGGATAGGAAAAGGGAAAAAGAAGAATTAGAAGAAATTAGGCAGCGCCTCCTGGCAGAAGGACACCCAGATCCAGATGCAGAACTCCAGAGGGTAGGTAGCTGCTGATCTGACAGAGAAGAAACAAGAAAAGATCCTTAGTTATTCTGGTTGTACTGAGCAAAATTCTGTAAGGTATTCCTGTGTGATCTACTCTAGGTGATCCTGCTTGGGCAGGGGGAGTGGTCTGAGTGATCTTCCGAGGTCTCTTCCAGCTCCTAATATTCTGTGATTCTGTGATCTGGTAGTTAATATTTGCTCTGTTGAATTTTTCCTTAAAAGAAGTCCAGATAAACGGTAAGAATATTGGAAATAAAACTCTGTAGATCTCTGGATGTGGTTAGGAAGCGAATTTGGATTAATCGGTGTTTGTGATTTTAATGGAGGTAGTTCCATCTAGTTGTTCTTGACTAATAGAGACTTATTTAGGAAACAGAGGATCTTCAGTTTCTTTTCAGACAGTGCTGCTTTTGATGAATTGGCTCATTTGCTAATTGTGTCATTGTAGATGGAGCAGGAGGCTGAGCGACGTAGGCAGCCACAAATAAAACAAGAGCCAGAGTCTGAGGAGGAGGAGGAAGAAAAGGCAGAAAAAGAGGAAAAAAGAGAAGAGCCAGAGGAAGAGGAGGAAGAGCCTGAACAAAAGCCCTGTCTTAAACCAACCTTACGACCCATTAGTTCTGCTCCATCTGTTTCTTCTGCTAGTGGAAATGCAACCCCTAACACACCTGGTGATGAATCTCCCTGTGGCATTATTATCCCTCATGAAAATTCACCTGATCAACAGCAGCCAGAGGAGCATCGGCCCAAAATAGGACTTAGCCTCAAATTGGGCAAGTTTACATTTTACTTTATTGTTCCATATGGGATCAGAATGAAAATGTGGCTACTCAGCTTGGCATTTGCTTTTCCGAATACATTGTATGCTTTGACAGACTGGTAGTAAGTTGTTACCCAGATGCTGTGCTTGATTTCTCCTATCCAGAGAATAGTTACTTCCATGTGCTTTTTTGCCTCAATAGATCTCTAAATATCTTTCTTAAAACTAATTGCTACTTTTCACTGGTGTAAGTATAGGCTAGATTAAGCCCTAGATACTAATGTTTATTCACAAAGACTCTTTTAAATGAAGAAAACAGAAAACTAGAATTTTCATTTTCCTTTTAGAGTAGCATAATGAATTGATGACAGCTACAGATGCAACACAAGTGTTGAGTTCCTTAGTACTGTAGCAATTTCCTGGTGTTTTTATTTTTTTCTGAGCAGCACAACTAAGGATATTTGTTTTCTGGAAGGTTTGTGCATTTATTATTTTGATTAAATTATACTGGGGCTGCAGTTTGAGCTCGTGCCATGTTATCTCCTGAATGAAGAGAGACCATATGGTATTAGGCCCATTGATTAATGCTTTTCCTGCAGGTAGATTTTCTGCAACCTTTCACTTCTGAGCTCTGCCCCTGCTGAGGTGTGAACTAGTGCTAGAGTCCTCCCTCAGTGATGTTGTTAACTGTTTTTGAGGCAGAGGAAAGTTAACCCTGTTTTCAATCCAATCTTGAACAAACTCAGTTTAAGATCTTTATGCTGATGCTAGGTATCATAGACATTCATATAACATAGAAACTGGTACTCCTCAAGAAATGCATGAAGAGCAAACTAGCCTCAGCTGCAGTATATGACTGTTTATTCTGTCTTTGGGGTTGTAGGTGCCTGCAATAGTCCTAATCAGCCCAATGCTGTAAAAAGGAAGAAGCTTGCTGTGGACAGTGTTTTCAATAAATTTGATGATGAAGACAGTGATGATGTGCCCCGGAAAAGGAAACTTGTTCCCTTGGATTATGGAGAAGAAGATAAAAGCAATATCAAAGGCAGTGTCAATACAGAAGAAAAACGCAAACATATTAAAAGTCTTATTGAGAAGATTCCCACAGCAAAACCAGAGCTCTTTGCTTATCCTCTTGACTGGTCAATTGTGGATTCAGTAAGTTGATTTGTTTTAACCATTCACAAACCTTTTTTCTTTTGTCTTTTTCAAAACAAACCCTGGATTTAAATAGAAAAACAACGTTCCTGTGACCCCAGTGCATTGCTGCAGCAGTATCAAATAGAATCAAATGTATAGTGTATTTCCTGTCCTTTATAATACTTACTTTGAAGTGAGTTAGCTTATTATTGTTTGGTCTTTCCTGAATTGTTGTGACAAATTGTTAGCAGCTTTATGGAGGAAGAGAGGAGGATGAAAGATCCAGTGAAAATATTTGAATGGCTGTCAGAAACACTTGCAGATGCCAAATGACTAGGTGTTACCTCATTGATAGCTAAACATATCTCTTGCTAAATAGTTTTTTGCTGCCTGCCTATCCAGCAGTATTGTTGCAGAACAGTACAGTTTGTGGAAGTCATGGGTTTGGTTTTTTTCTTTTTTTTTTTCCCCAGACACTAATGGAACGTCGAATTAGACCATGGATCAACAAGAAGATAATAGAATATATTGGTGAAGAAGAAGCCACACTAGTTGACTTTGTTTGTTCTAAGGTTAATATCCTCCACTAGCATCATGAAGCCTGGGTTTACTCCATTTTAGCTGCAGCAGTGACTGCACTATCTGTATTTGAAGTCAGTCTGTTCTTGGTTGCTCTGTAATGTGTGATACTGGTCAAGTAGAGTATCCTAACATTTTGGAAGTTACCTCCTTTAATGCTTATGTGCCAATACATGCATGCTAGTCAGTTACCTGTTAGATAAATGTATGGAACTGGATTGAAGAAATGAACAGTCAGCAAAAGCAGCTGTTTTAACTCATACGTTTAATACTAGGTTTTAGAGTTAATGTCTCTTTGGCCATTAACGTTTTTAACTTCTAAGATCTGTGTAAAGTCAGGGAAAAAGAGCTAATAGCTGGATTTTGCATACAGTTTTTGGATTAACTAGATTAACTTCTTTAAAAGCTTTTTAGGTGCTCTTGTTTCAGTAGTAAGCAAATAGTAAGGTTTTAGAGGTAGCATTGCAAGTCAGCCTGCCCTATCTTTCAGCCATTGAATGACTTGTTTAAACCAAACTGACTGTCATCTTCGGTCAAATTAGAAATTACAAATTAAATTCTAGTAACTTCCCTTCTAAAATCTGAGTGGCTTGCTGTGGCTTTCTGTCAACAGGGAATTTCAGAAAGTCTTTTCAGCTTTCATAGTACTTGCATTCATAATGGCTTACCTCAATTTATCTTTTAGGACTGCTTTATGAGTTAGCAGAAGGTGAAAAGCAGAAGTTGAATATTTGCCAAACTTAAATTATATTTTAAAAATGACATTTTGTAATATTGAAAGACAAATTACTAGGTTCTGAAAAAATATATAACAGGTAGATGGAAAATTCAGTTATGAAGAGTGGTACAGGGAGAACTTTGCCTTGTGTCTTCCATTGTTGAAGGATGGGGAGCTTACTACTTAATCTAGAACTTAATGAGAGATGTAAGAATACACAGCAGGTCCAAGACCTGTTTAATCTACGGAGCTTCCTGGAACTTGTTCCTCAGGAACTAGCTGTAAACTAGCACTCACTGTGGTAGAATCTGATGTTATTTAACACTAACTCTTGCCCTGGCTAATACTGGGACCTGAGAAACTTGGAAGTTTTTGTGATGGGGGTTTTGGGGTTGGTGGTTTTTTTGTTTTGTTTTGGGTTTGGGTTTGGGTTTTTTTTTTTTTGCATTTACAAAGCACTGAAAATCATTGAGAAGTAACTGGGTTTTGTCCAAAGATGTTTGTATGGTTTATTCAGAGTTTTCAGTAAAAAAAATCTTTCTTTCTTTCTTTCAGGTTATGGCTCACAGCTCACCACAGAGCATACTGGATGATGTTGCCATGGTAAGCACAAATTGTGTACCTGATACACCTTCTATGCTATACTGAAGCTGAATAATCAGCACAACTCTTCCTATTTTGCACAACAAGTTGTGCAAAACAAGTTGTGCACAACAAGTTGTGTTATGAACTCTTCCTATTTTGCACAACAAGTTGTGCAAAATAGGAAGAGTTCATAACAGAAATTTGTGACCTTAATAGAACATGCACAGAAAACATGCATTAGATACGAAAGCTAATTTCATTAAACAGATGATGTTAGCACAGGTACGGTTTTGCTGTTACAACATCTAAGTAGAAATTACTGACCGATTGAGAATTTCTCCATCTTCAAAATTGTAAAACAAAGATTCTGTCCCTAACAGTAGAGATAAGAATTGTCAATAACAGAACTGTACTAGAAATATGACTTTTTGTTCTTAGTCTTGTAACTAGTTTTTTATAATTAGTGTTTTAGTGGATCTGTTCCTAATAAATGAGCAGAAGGTGGTTTCTTTCTCTAGAAGAGTAAGAACACTTTTCTGCCTGGTGTTGGAAAAGACAAATTTTATAAAAGTAACACTAAAAATAGCCATTTCACTGTGGCTTTGTACACTGAAAGGTGAATAAAAACTAATTGTTCACTCTTCTGATAAGGAAACTTGGAGGCAGAGTTGGTAGGAGCCAGTTGTATAGCAAAATTTGGTAGGTTGTTCTTGGTGTGACTGATAAGTGCGTGCTAAAGTTGCACAGATTTCAAGCCTGAAAATAAGTTCAGGGAAGAGAAATCCACTGAGGGAATTAATTAATAAATATCCAAGAAAATTCTAAACTGAAAATGAGCAACGACTAAGAATTAAGGAAAAATGGTGTATTACATTGTGTTCTTACATGCTTCCCAAGCCAGCCATTTCTCTACCGCTTTCCAACCTGCTCTTGGAGACTAGAATACTAGAACTTTTATGTCTTCGTACTCAACAACTGCATCTTTCAAGTACGTAACTAGAGCCTAGTCAGGATGATACATGTAGGACAGACAAATGCACTGAAGTTTTATCTGCTGCCTCACTCAAAGGCTTAACTTGGATTGTACTGCCTCCACTGTGTAATTCTGAGGTGTCTAGAAATAGTCTCTGTAACTGGAATGCCTCACTTCAAAAAAATAATCTATAAAATGTGTGTTTCCTACAGGTACTAGATGAAGAAGCTGAAGTTTTCATAGTCAAAATGTGGAGGTTGTTGATATACGAGACAGAAGCGAAGAAGATTGGTCTAGTGAAATAAAGCACTGTCCTTGATTTTAGGGTTCCATTTCAATTTTGGGCTTTTTTTCCCCCCATCGTTCAAAGACTTGGAATTTTCTCTGTTCTCAGAGACTTGAGACCTGTATTTTTTTATGTAGAAAATGTGAATTTTTTTTGTCCTCTAGTCTGAGGCCCCCTTTACCCTTCTCGGTTTTCTGAATCCTGCATTGATTCTTTATAATTCACAAGGTACAATTACCGGTATGTTTTATAAGCTGCAGCTACTGTACACACTCTGATTAATTTTCTGCTACTTTGATTCTTGTAAATATTAAGAAAAAGCCCCTGTTTTGCAAACCATTTGCACTTAATGTGGAACTATATCAGTTATAGATGAAGACAAATTATTTTACTGCAAATTTATCAGTGGGGTTTTTTTTCTCCCTCCCATACCCTCCATCCTTTTATTTAAGGAATGAACAGAATGCAGTTTAAAAATAACTGGCTTGAGCTGCTTCCACCAAACAGCTTTGTGTGTTCTTTTGGTCCTCTCATCTCACTCTGGAAAAGGAGTTCCCTCAGACTTTCCATTCTGTCCTGAACCAGCAGTAGTCTTGGTACTTTGCCCATTTAGAATTTCTAATGAAGCTGGAAACTTAATCTTCTGCAGATGCTCTGCTTCTTTCCTAGAAAATGCAAATTGCAGGAAGTATTTTTTGTTTTTTGCTCAGTTAAAACAAGAGCAGGACCTCAATTGGGTAAGTGATTTTTGGTTTTTTGTTAGTTTGTTTTTGGTTTTTTTTTTAACCAGGCTATCTTCTGCTCAATTTCATTTTAGCCCTTCCCTGTTATCCCTTCTGTCTCCAAAATTAACAGATGGAAATTTTTTAAAAAATAAATTATTTTGTAAAACTTTTTTTTTAGTATTTATGAACACCCCCCAACATATTGGATGTAACTGATTGTAACAGTTGACAAAAACGAAACCCTAAATTTTCAAACAAAGCTGAAGTCTTGTTTTTATCGCAGTTAAACTAGCCCTGATTTTTGTTTTCTACTGTAAGCAATCTGTTGTCCACAAAACAAGGGTGACTTTTCTGCCTTGTTTATATGGGTTTTTATAAATAGGCAGATGTGGTATAAATTACGAGATTGTACTGTAAACTGCATTTTTTATCTCATACCTGAGTAAGAAATTGATGATGTGCTATGAGCTGTTTTGATTGCAGGAGGACTGTGTTCCGGGAGCAAACTGTCTCAAAACCATTTTTAATTTTTAAAGACAATTCTTAATAGCAAACAAGTAAAGGTGTTCCAGTATCTCTATAATGTATTTAACTGAAGGATACAGGTTGACCTGTTCAGAAAACATAACTGTGACCTTGAGTTACTAGTTCTTTGTATCTGGAGAGGACACTTGAAAACACTGTTCTTAACAAACGGGATCATGTAAAGGTTCCACCATGTAAATATTTCAGATATTAAAAATGTATATATTTGATTTAAGGGCTGACATTCTTTTGGAGTCTTGTGCAGCATGCAATTAATTTAACACTGCTTTCTGAATCACCAAGTGTTCACAAATTAAGGGTGGGGTTGTTTGGGTTTTTTTTGTAAACTACATCCTGCTTTGTCAGATGACTGCAGTCCTGCAAATGCCAGTATGTTCTTTCTCATCCCCGTAATAAGCACCACAAAATGTTCTTCTTTTTAAACTTGGAAGTGTAATTCTCAGATGTTGCTTTTGTTGTGCTGGAGTTTGTGTGAGAATGTTTTGCTTTACGTACTTACATGCTGCAACATTCTTTTTTTTTTTTTTTTCCTCTGCAACTTGACGTTATCCTAAGAAGTTAGTTCTTCGTTCTCCCCGTACAGTTTTGCATAAGCATTTACAAAAATTTTCCAAACTTCTGTTCATAGTAAATGCATAGAAGAAAGAGAGTGAACTTTGAGTGCTTTTTGTCCTGCTAATAAGGCATTCTGGTGTCCCCATTAGTAGTTAAACAGATGGGACAAATGGGTGGAGGTGCTGCTATGTGACAGATTGCCTAATGGCCTTGTGAAGATTCTTCAGTGAAAGCTCAGGTTATGAAAGTTGAGCTTATTTTCTTCTGCCTAAACTACGGCTGTATATTCCTCTGTTATGTTTTTTTACACATTGGATGTAAGCTTGTACCCTTTCCAAAGGAGACTGAAGGTGTTTAGATGTAGAAGACATCTAAAACTCAAGTTGGTGTGTGTTTTATATATAATACAGGTAAGCATTTAGAGGCAGTGTGAGATATTAAAACCGTTTTGTGGAAGTTGAGGTTTCCTTGAGTACTGGAAGGAGGAAGGAATGGTCACTCTAACATCTCTGCCTTGGCTTATGCAAGTATTTCAACAATTTTTCCTCTTTCAGAATGTAAAATACTGCTTTATGAAGTAACTTTTGGAATTTTCCTCCTACTTGATTTAGTGTTACTACTTCTCAGTGATACTTTGTCCGAGATGCTAGGCAGAACACAAATTAGATACTGATGCGGTGCTCAGAATAGAAAGTGACTTCGTTAAGGTTTTCTTTCAACACACTAACAGAATTATTTCAAGATAAACTTGGAAAATTTGGAATAGAAAAAGCTGGTTTTGCCAACACTGCAACATTTTACTTGCTGGATATGTGATTTAATACACTGTATTATGTTAGTGAATGCACAGATTAAGGGTATACTGAGAATGAGGTCAGTGAGTAAAGTCTGTGTTGCTACTGGGGTATTCAGTGCACCATGACATAGGCTGATGTGTCTGTGATGGAAATGGGCTTCAGAAGTTACACAGTGCACAGTGGGGAAAAAGTACAGGTATTTCTACAGCAGAACTGGATATATTAGTCATTGCTCCAGACTTTACTATAGAGTAAGCCTTCTGTACCTTAGCACGTCCCCTTTAGTCTCCTGATAATTATTCTAACTGCTTTTCAGTGTTGGGACACACAAATGCGAAACATAAAGCAGCATTGTTATCAGTAGTACACCCCCCCAAAGACATGGGAAGCGATGAATAAGTAAGATCCATTACAAGGAACAGTATGTTCTTATTAACAGTATTTTTGTAAGATTGTGTGTGGCTGTGTGTTCTTAAAATGATTTAATCTGTCCATGTACTGATTTGATAAAATTTTGGACATTTCCTTCCTCCTCATTAGACAGAAGCCTGCACTAAAAATAACCACCAAGCTAGATGAAGAATGTTTCTAAGTGTGGGCAGGAGAAAAGCCCTGAACACTATGTCTAGTTTTTTACTGAGCTTATATTTCCTACTGCAACTGCCATCCTGCTGCTGTGAGGGAAGCATTAGACCTTCCATATTTTCACTAAATGGAGCTGCGAGAGATGCTTGCAGAGAAAGGGGATATGCTTATAACTGGAATTGGTTAGCTTTTACATCAAACAGCGTGAGCCTATTGTGAAGTTCACTACATTTTCTTGGGTAGGAACATAGGCTGTTGCACATACAGACCTAGAAGTTCATACATAGCCACGCAGTGTGAGGTACTGGTGGCAGCTATTTCATCATCAGTCAAACTGTTACTAATACAGAGAATGGTCTCGTGCAGCTGTGTGTCTGTTTGGTGTGGGCTTTTTTTCTTTGGTTAATGGTTTGGCAGTTTTGGTCTCACTAGCTTCAGTGCATTTTGTTGTGCGTATGACCTACTGAAACTCAGCTTTTACATCAAAATGATCTTGTAATGCCTAAATTCCATGCAGTGCTTTTGTAACCCGTAGCTCTTCTGTGGTGTAGTCAAGTGGTGAAGTACATTACTTCAGTAACATGCAGAACTACGTGCTCTCAGGGTATTGCACTTTTAAAGAAATAGAGTGATTACATCCATGATAGCACTTTCTAGGTGATAGTAACCCAGTTAGGTCATGCCTTTTGTAAGAATGTGTGGATTGTTATTCAGATATCACAGACAGCTATGTAAGTTCCAAGTTTGGAGTTGCCTTCCTCTGTAGATGAATCGCAGCTCTACTACAGGCTCTGTGGAAAAAAACCTTCGGGTTGAAATACAAAGGTTCTTCCGCGCTGTTACATTGGTGGGACTCAGAGCTTTGTTACCAGTTGTCTGTGCCTCGGATCGAAGACACAACACCCCAGAGGTGTGTTCTGTCATGCTCCCCTCTCCCCCT
The DNA here is from genome assembly GCA_013399135.1 of Heliornis fulica. NCBI lineage: Eukaryota > Metazoa > Chordata > Aves > Gruiformes > Heliornithidae > Heliornis > Heliornis fulica. The sequence goes on from VXBZ01003319.1 coordinate 319,925, forward strand.
GGCGACAACCCCCCCGCCCCCGNGGCTGGCTGTGCCCGGCGGCTGGCGGGGAACGGGGCCGGGCTGCGGGGCGGCGAGGAGCCGGTGGTGGAGCCCGCGGGAGGGTCGCCTGGCAGGTTTGTCTGTCAGCGGTCGCGCTTGGGGGCTGGGCAGCTGGTGCCGGTCCCGAGGGGGAAGTCCCAGCGGGCCAGGCAGCGTGTGGGGCGCGGGGCGGCGGCCAGGCGGGCCCGGAGCCGGGCCGGGTGCACCTCACGGGCCGGGCAGTGGTGAGGCCGCGGGAGCCTGTGGCGGTCGCGTCTGGCGTGGTGGGAACCTTGCGCCACACGCCCGCGGGCCGAGCCGGGGCGGGGTCCCTGGACGCTCCTCCGGCCGGGCGGAGCGGGGCCGTGGTGGGCGGGGTGGTGGCTGGGCGGTCAGTGCCCCGGGCCCGGGTGGCGCGGAGCGGGTCGGTCGAGGGCCTGACCCCTCAAACACACACACACGCCGGGCCGCCCCGCATTCGCGGCCTCTCGGAGAGGCGGCGGAGCCGTCCCGCGCTCGGCTGGGCGAGAGCTGAGCCCCTGGCTGTGTAGAGGCTGCTCCGGCCCGCGGCTGGGCCGAGGGCGAGCCCGGCGGGGCGCCTGAGTTTCCCTGAGGAAGGCAGCGGGAGCCGCTTGGCGCTTGCCTGAGCGAGAAACCGCGGGCGAGGCGGGCCGTGCCGCCCCTCTCTCCACGAAGCAGAGACATTATGGGGCTCGTTTGCGTGTTACCTCGACATACTGGGCTCAGTGTCAGAGCGTGGTGGAAGCTGCAGTTGTAACTCCTGTGGCTCTTAGCGAGGAAGCGATGCAGAACTGCTTTAGACGGGCCATTTTAACGTTAGCAGCTGCGTTATGTTTCAGTGAGTCCTTTGTCAGGTGAAACAAGTGACAGTTGAACTGGTGACTGTTTATGCACTGTTTGATTCCAGTTTTCATTCATTTATAGTTTCAAACTTGGGAATGTTTATGTATGTAAAAATAGAAAACAAAGTTGTTTGGGAAGGTGTCCTGAACCCGTATTCCAGCTCTTGGGTCTTCAGATGGGATTGTTTCAGCCGGCCGTGTGATTTGAGGCCTGTTAGACACTCGTTGAGGCTCTGGTGCACCTCTTCTGCTAGTTACCCCTCCCTGTCTTGTTTCTCTCTGCTCCTCAGTAGCTGTCTTTTTATTTGGTGAGTTTGTGGTGGTTTTCTTTATGAGTCTTTAAACAGGATTTTGTGGGTTAGTGTTTTTATGGTTGTGTTTTGTTTTCCTGTAACTTCATTAGAATTTTGACAGACTGCTAGGTGAAAAATCTCATTCCAGTACTTCACATTTGGAAAAAAGCTTTTTCCTTTGTGGTGGCCCTGTTAACTGAGAATTTTCCCAAAAGCAGCCGTAAACCAACATTATGTATGTTCTGTAACCTAACCACAGAACTATAGCAAAACCTTCAAAAGTACACACGATGTCTATTTATTTTCATCTAATCTTACATTTCATTTTATTTGAAATTAGATGTGCTTTGTTTGTAATTACAGACATAGAAGTGTTATTCTAGTGCTGTTCCAGTGAATATTGCTTTGTCTTTCTTTTTCCAGTTTGCATGCTCCCACTAGACCTGTTAAATTGGTGTTGCCTCCTAATGGCTCTTTAGCGTAAGCTACATCCCTGATGAAGTTAGTCAGCACTACACACTAGTCTTGTAAGATATGTATTTACTTGTAAGTAGGCAAAGAGTTTCAGTATCTTATTATGTATGTAACAGGTGTAGCACTTTAAGATAATTCTCGCAGCAGGTGTGGCTTGGTGGTGCCAAAAGTGGGAGGCCTTGCTTTGTGATACCCTCCCTTGTAGGAGTTTTCTGATATTCCTCCATATCTTAGTTGATTATCGTAAACTGGTAAGAAAGTATTTTTGTCTTTTCCTGGATGTGTTTTCTTCCCTTTTAGTGAGGACTACAGGAAGGAGGACTGTGTGCTGGAGTTGGCCCAGTGTAGCTCCAAGAGCCAAGCAGGCTGGAAGTGGGAACTGGCACTCCACCCTCGAGGCAGTGGTTTATTCACTTCCCTATGTTTTGTGTGACCAAGCCAGAGATTTTTCTAGGCCTACCCAGTAAAACGACAGGGTTTTTTTCTGAAGCTTAGGTCATTACATCACCTTTCTTCCTCTTTCCCCTGTGTTGCTTTATACTCCTTTGTTGTGCAGCACGTGGTTTCTTCATACTTGCATAGGAAATTGTTAGCATATGACTTTGATTGAAGTATGCTGTTCCAAGTATATGGTATGTTTATGTACGTTCAGCTAATAAATAAAACCTCTCAGTAGGGGAAATGAATGCATGTGAGTTCTTGATGCTCAGCTGAAACAGTTTTGTGTAGCTCTAGATTGATCTTAGGGTTTTTGCATAATAAAGTTATATCCAGATTTTAAATGATAAAGTGAAACTCAGTCATCAGGAATGGAGAACTGTTTAGACTGATCAGTTTGCTGTTTTTTTCCGTGGCTGATGAACTGATTTGATAACACCTAGACGTTCTTATTTTGATGCTGGAAAATCCCTATTATGATCTCTCAGCAAAGATGTGATGCAGTTTGGTATCATGGTGTAGATAGAAAACAGTTATCTTTGGTCTGTGCAAACCCTAAAAATTGGGATAGGCAGAAGGGGGAGAAATTGGTCGTGTAAGAACAAAGCCTTTTTACGTATCTTTTTCCTTGCAGCATCTCAAGAGGAACGATCCACTTTGTGCGGAAATAACTAATTTCCATAGGACAGCCCCAATGACAGAACTGTCTGCACATTTACCCCAGTTTCAGCATGGGCAGCTGACCGAAAACTTCCCTGATAACCACCTCAGCAACACAGTATGTAACAAAGTTTTGTTACCTGGTAGCAGTTAAATCAGGACCAATAATGAGTGAGGATGAAAATACAGTTTCAAGCTCTAGAAGTCTGTTGGGAGTAGCTTTCTCTATCTGGACTGTTGTGGTGATAAGCAGTGCCAAAAGAAATAGTAACATATCTGATGTTCTACTCTCATTTTTGTATACAGGTAAGACTTCCCCCAGTTTAAAGTGATGTTGGAGTGAGCAAGCCCTCAAGAAAATATAGGAAGGGGGTGGGAGGCTCCCGTCAGCCAATGACCTTTAGAGGATTTAGTGAACTCTCTTCTTCTAGCCTGGCTGTGGTCGGCTTGACTCACAGCTTTCTCACACAGTTAATTTTAGTGTAGGTAGAGATTGAAGTCTGGGCTTTGTTGTTGCAGTTGCTGAAGGACGACTCCTAAGCAGGAAAAGCAGCACTTTCATATCTGTCCTGTGAATAATTGCCAAGGTACTCTCAGAGTTCTTGAGGTGTTGGAGGGGAGAGGGAACTCAAACCATAAAGTTTCATATAATTGTTTTGAAGGATCCAAATGCATAATTGTTGCTAAAACTGTACTCACTGTACTGCACATGTTTTGGTAAAACCAAGTTAAGATTATTTCCTTGGGTGTGGTGCTCAGGCTCTTGGATTTGTCATGCTCAGTTCTTTGTTCCTGCTGTAGCACTTGAATATCAGGTTTCCTTGTGACACAGAAATGCTCCTGTGAGGCTGGGCCACCTGTAGCCATGTTTATGGGTGTAATTTGGCAGAGTATTTTGATCCCTGGTGTAACTCACCTGTGCAGTCCATCAGTTTTAAGGAGAAATTTGAAAAATCCTTGCCATTATCTCAGATGGGCATCCTGCTATATAAGTAAAACCAAAGTATTTTAATTTTTTTTTAATTAAAAGTCAGTCAGACTTAAGACTTTACCAGTTGTAGAAACTGCTACTAAAAATAGGAAATGGAAACTTTCCTCTTGTATCCTTTGTGGTTTTACTTTAGAGGGAATGAAAAAAGTTTCTTTTCATCTTGGACAGATGAGAGGTTAATCTTTATTGGACACTCCTACTAGATTAAAAAGGCAGGGCTCAGTAGTAAATTGTGGGCTCACCATCCCTGCAGATAACTCAGTGATGCTTCTTCCCCGTAATGGGGGCGGATGGTTCTGTTTCCTTCTCACCGGCAGCCTAAACTGACAACTAGCTACTATTTGTGCTTTTCTTCCCATGTTCCAGTGTAGTACCAATACTTGGGTGTAATGATTTTTCTCCCCTATGCGCATCTGCTTTGTTTTTATACATACTTATAAAAACCCCTTCCTGATTACATACATCTAGCTCCCGTGGCCAAGAGTCAGAATGGGTAATCACTCAGTTACTGTAACTTGCCATCTCTGCCAGTCACACACCAAGTGTTCAGACCAGTCTTCAGTATCTGTATAATGACCTTGAAGCATAAATTGTGTGATGACAGCTAACAAGGTCTGTGCCTGAAGACAGACAAGGGGCTCAGCTCCTGATGTATAAATCTGGATTTAATAAAAACTTTCAGTCAAATATGCTATTTTTTATTTTTTTTTTATCTCTCGGGTTCAGGGGCATTGATCTAGGTTTGCTATTAACTATTTTCCTGATAGGGGGGTGGGAAAAACCAAACCACACAACCCCTATTGTTTGCTTTTGATACTGTTTATTCACCTGAAAGCGCGTAGTCGTAACTTACGTTTGCTTACGGTGTCACAACAGGTGTTACTGACTTTTTAGCTTCAGAATTTTCACTTTTAACTATGTCTGAGGAAAGTGAAGAGTCTGTTCCTTTGCTTCCACTTCAGCAAGAGTCCATGGCCTCTGCTCTGTTTAATACTGATCAGGTAGGCTATGAGTGCACTTTGTTCTTTTAAGCAGTGGGGCACGCGCATGTTGTCTTTAGACACACTTCAGTAGCCTGAAAGGATGACTTTTTTTGTTTTTACAGTGAAATGAGAGAATAACTTTTATAACTGTTCTGATGCTAATCTGTTTTTTGAGCACCGTCTTTTAATATGTAAAGGCATTTTGTGATTCTTTGTTCCTAACTAGTGGAGAGAAAAAAATGGTAAATACTGGTCTAATTTAATATTTTTTTTCTATTTGTGTTTGGTTTTGGAGTTTTTTGTAGTGGCGTGCTAGTTAATCAGGCTTTTCCCTTGGCTGCTCTTGTGTTTGCTTTGCAAAGCCATAGATTTTTATTTTATGTTTTATATTTCTGTGCCTATGATAAGGGCAAGCGTTTCCTCGTGCAGGAGAGGAAGAGTAACGTGTGTTCTGCAAGCGTGCACAGACCTAAATACTGGGTCTGCTTTATTTGTGAAGTGTCCCAGGGTCTGATAATCTCCAGTGTAGTGTTATTTATGATCATCTGTAGTGGTTTATTTAGATAGCTAAGCTTATTATTGTCTGGTTGTAGACTGGAAAAGAGTATTTTACTATGTTTTCCACTTTGTTAGAGTCTGAGCTATAATCCATACAGAAGGAGGTTCTGTTGCAGCCAGCATTTCAGAATAATTCAACATTAAATAATTATTTGCATTCTCCCCACATTCCTGTTTCTCTGACCTACAATAATTGCATGCAAGGGTTTTATGCAAAATGTCAAATGATTTATAGTGAATCCATCAGTAAGAAATAATATTGAACCTAAAATCTTTTTCAGGATATACTTTAACTTAATACTAAATTCAAATTAAGGTTAAAACATTCTGAAAATCCAGTTGCTTGCTAGTTTTAATTGTTTAATGATGACAATTTTAGATCTTTTTTTCTTCCCTTACACTCAGTTTCCTTTTTGAAAAATAAAGCACATTTTCTTAGAGGACAGTTCTTGAAACCCTGCTGATCTCGATCCTCAGGTCACCACAAAAAGGAGTAAATAGGCAAAACGTTTGGTGTGTGTCATCATTATTTTATAATCTTTGGTAAAAGCAGATCTTTCATGAGTTGGAAGTTGTAAAGCTTCAACCAAGAGCTTAGCAGTGTCAGTGTTTGCAGTTCAAAGTCTAGGGAGTTGTACGCCTTAATCACTTCAGTGTTTTTGAAAACTCCACTATGAGTTTCTGAGTGTGTACTTAACAGCTTGTCTTTTCCAAGGGTGGAGCTAGGAAAAATCTGTATAAAGAATGTCCAAAATTACTATTGATTTATTGAAAAACTGCAGTGAGTTAATGAGTCGAGTCAGCAGTTATGTTTGGAAATGCTATTAAGACCATGTAATGAGATTTTAACATTGCAAACGTAAGGAAAAAAATACCTGCTTGAGAGTATTTAAGCAGACATCGATTCGTTTGTCAATGCCCTATCTTATGCATAAAGCGACTTTACAAAAGCTGAGTGACATTTTAAAGGTACTGCAAAAGGTATCCCCCTTCAGTTTATTGTACACTTTAATCTAAAGCTGCCATAGTGCTCTTACTCAAGCTGAACTGTTTGTAAATGAAGTATTTCTGGGGAAATGAGATTCATTTTATAAGAAAGCAGAAAAAGATCTTTGTGTTATATCTTTTATGTTAACCCTCTTGAGTGAAGGGAATAGAATCAGTACAGCATTGACTTTGAACGTGGTAGTAATACAGGAAAGAAAAAATAACATAGTAGGTATGAACTGTTGCACTTCAGGGCTTGTTTTGAGTGACTGGTAAAACATTAAAAGCTTTTGTTTCTGTGTTGTCCGGAACAAGTGAAATGTAGCTTACTCTCCTGTTGTGTTCTCTGATGTGCACACAACGTAGAAAAAAAATGCCTGCTGTTGACAGGGCTTCTTGGGGAAGGGGCAAAAGGTTTGTCACAGAAGGAGAGCAGGACTGATCACTTGCAAGTGAAGTTCCCTGTTTGATGTTTTGCTTGTGGTTAAACTTAATTCTGCTGAAAGTTTACCTCTGTGTATGAATTATACCCTTGATATTCCACGTAGCAGTATCAGGAAGGCCAGGAAGCTTGCTCATGTTTGTTGACAGAAGTGGTGGAATGTCTTCAGTGTCAGTGAAAGGATGTGGCAGTAGGATCCTTGGGAAAGGCAAGAGAGAATCTGCAGGCTTAGCTCATCACGCTAAAACTTTGCTTTCAGATCTCAGTGTAAAGACAGAATTAGCTTAGTTTGATCACAACTTCCTTCACATTCTTCTCACTAAAGATGTAGGTACACAGTACCTCACAAAACTCCTTTTTTTAATACATATTGTAGTTAGTGTACTAGGGTGGGAGAAACACAGTAAGGAAATTCTTGGGGCTTTCATGGAGTTAGGGTTATAAGTGTTTGGCATTATTTCTAGGAACAGATACAGCTCTTGTCGAGCTGTGAGTAATCTTGTACCAACTGCAGTTTGAACAAAGGAAAAATCTGGCTTTCTTCAGCTTAGTAAATTGCATTTAAAGGAAAGGTGGCGTGGGCTTTTAGATGCAACCAGCCCTAATTTCAGCTGCTGCTGTTTTTAATAGAAATGCTTCTGATGTAATATTGTGCTGCCATTCTTGTGATAACTGTGTGTTGCGATTAATTACTACTGTTTATAGATCCCTGCTGCAGCAAGTGTTTTTGGCAGTAAATATTGCCTTACACCCACCACGATCATCTTCAGTTAAGTGTGCAAGAATATGGTGGTGGCTAGTGGCTGAGGAAACCTTTTTAACCTTGCAGAATGATAACAGTGAAAGACGTCGCCATGATACCAGTGAGCGCAGAAGAAATGCCAATCCTGAGTCCGAGACCAACGGGCAGCCACAAAACAACATTCAGCAAGTGGTGGAGCAAGATGAAGAAGAAGATGAGGAGCTGACACTGAAATATGGGGCAAAACATGTGATTATGTTGTTTGTACCTGTCACACTTTGCATGGTGGTCGTTGTTGCAACCATCAAGTCTGTCAGCTTCTATACACGCAAGGATGGACAGCTGTATGTATCTGTTTTCCCCCTCCATGTTTTTAATGGACTCACTTAGATAACTTTCTTTAATCTCCGTTTCTTAAGAAGTCTAATTCAAGCAGTGAACTCCATCTTACCTCCCTATTCTCCCTCACCAACCTGAAGATAGTTTTGGTTTATTCCTTCCAGAAACTAGACTATCTTGTGATATGTTTGTTGTCTTACCTGGTGACCAGTCTTGTTTGTTTACTACTTGATTGAAATCACAGTCCTAATTTTGATACTTTCCTATGCCCTGTGGTATTTATAAGATAAACTCAATCATAAGCCAAAGCCATTTTAGTTGAACTCTGGTAAAATACAAAGATTTTGGAAAAGGAAAAAAAGCTTGCTCATTGAAGTAACATAAGTGCCAAGTTCTAGTTTGTTTAGGCAGTTTGATAAAGAAAATCAAATGCAAGAGGACAGCAGCTTTATGAAGTTCAATTTTGTTGCAGTTATGGAAACTTAACTGACAGAATATTCCTGTATAGAATATTTTTTTCTCCAAAATATAAGTGTTGCCAAAAAAAAGCAGTTTCAGTGAAAGCTGTTTTGAGAGAAAGGAGACAAAGGAAGAACACTGAGCCCGTCAGAACCTGCAGCAAATCAGTCTAAATGTACCATTGTGAAAACATTTAGATAAAGTGTTTCGCTTCAAAATGTATGTGCAATATAAGCATGTCATAAAATGTCTCTATAAGACACAAAGTTCTCTTTCACTATCAAAGCTGTTGATCAAAGAAGTATTTTTGTTGAGATTTTACTTATGATAAGTGTTTTCTCAGCCTCTCCTCCCTCTTCACCATAATGAGGGTTTTTTTACCTTAGGTTTGAGTTCTTAAAGAAGAGGAGAGTTGATCATCTACATTGTTCCTTTGAAATTACTGGGGAATCTTTGGCTGTAAATCCACTAGATGGTGTGCTTATAAAGGTCTGGCAGCAGTAACAGTCAGATGGAATGACGCTTGGCATGTGATTAACTGTAGCAAACACTGTGGAGTTCTGGTTTTTGTTTGTTTTACAAAGCAGAAAATAGTAATCTAAGAATGTAGGAAAGGCAAGTTCTCTAATGCATTTTTCTTTAAAAAGTTTGCCTAATATGCCTGAGTAGAAAATAACCGTTGCTTTTACAGCTCTGAATTAAAAGATTACTGCAATTTCATTTGATGTTGCCTTGCATATCAGAAACATCTGTGCATTCATTGGCATTTCAGTTGACTCTTTGTTGTTGTAGCATCTACACTCCTTTCACAGAAGAGACCGAGACAGTAGGACAGAGAGCCCTGAATTCAATTCTCAACGCGGCTATCATGATCAGTGTTATCATTGTCATGACCATACTCCTGGTTGTGCTTTACAAATACAGGTGCTACAAGGTGAGTGTGCATTTAATTCATGTGAGTAATTGCGCTCGTTTTATTTATTATGCAGATTATGAAGGGTGGAACAAAATAAAGCCTTATCAAGGATAAGCAAGCAGAGGTCGTGAATTGGTTCTCTTTCAGCTTTGTGGTTTCTGTTCCTTTGACACACCAGGGAGGGAAAAGGCCCAGTGCTACCATGACAGCTGTTTAGTCAGTGAGAATTAGGCTGCTTCCTATTCCTGTGAAATGTACCATGTACTGATAACTTCTGTGGTCACCAGCTACAAAGTAGAGGCCTGGTCCAACAATTTGAAATCTGTTAGGGACTTCAGGGGCTTTTCAGGGGCTCCCCTCTCCCTACCCTGTTCCCAGTATAGATGTTTCCTAACAGTATGTGGGCATGGCTGTACATACCAACTCAGAAACTCTGAGGCTCTTTTGTGAAAGACTTCAGTCGTACAATGTGATGTAGGCCAGGCAAGGCGTGGCCTAGCAAAACTAATTGCATTGTCACCTGCCTGGGGAGCAGTTGTTCCTGAAAATTCCTAGTTGGCTTTTAGTCTTAACGATCTGTTTGACAAGGCTTGGCCTAATGAAACTTGTCGTTGTGCAGCCAGAACCATGAGTCTGTTTCACAGCTGTAAACTAGGCAGTGGGATCTGTGTGCTGGCACAAAGCTTAGTGCCAATTTATTTGGTTTGGCCGGGGGGAATACTTTCGTCTTCAAGGCTGTGGGTGAAACTCCATTGCAAACTGTCTGTGGAGTGACTGAGGAAGTGCTTTTTGCCTGAATCTATGTACAGCATAGAGTAGTGAGGTTTTTAAAATACGGACCTTCTCTTTTATCACAGTATGGTGTTAAATCTGAACTAAGTTTTCTTTTTAAACTGTCAATTCTGTTCATTCTAACAAAATAAAATAACTGACATACTTCAGCTAGGTTCCTTGACAGCCAGTCCATTCTCCTCAGGTACTGAAGGCATCAGCTAGTTTCTACTCAGCTTTTCACGTTTCTGGCTTCACTCTGGACCAAGCCCTGCATGTTCTTCTCACCAAAATAATCGTTGTACTAAGAAGTTAGAATAGTTAGACAACATACATTTCCTGTGGTTATATTTTATGCTAACTGAAGGAAAAAATTAACTTATTTTTGGAATTAACAACAGTATTTCTATGGTGCTATACCAGAATGTTGTTACCTGTACTTTGAATTCTATTTTATCTGCCGTTCTGTGTGCATAATGCAGTCTCTAAATTGTGAGAAACGGAGCTTATAATGAGAGAATGTTGAGCCTCCAAGTGGTAGTGATAATTTGCATATCTTCACAAGATTTTTATCTGAAGATTCCTTTGAAGAAAGGAAATACTTTTTCAGTTTTACTGCTCTTAGCACCTATAGAAGAAACATAGGAAACTGTTAGGCATTGTCCCGGTTCTAGGTCCTAACTAACCAGAATCAGTATCTTCATAGTCAATTGTATTTGACTAGCTTGTCTTTCTAACATATTTTATTATGCTCTACATTCTTCATAGTTTTTGTCTGTCTAAACCAAAATCTGGCTGCAGTAGCTCCTTTTTATTCTCTGCATTCTGCAATCCTTAGTTTTTATTCAAATCATAGCAGGGAAAGCTGACCCTCTACCAGCAATTGATTAGTGTTGAAGGTGGTGTCAAATAAAGATTGAAATTTCTTTGATTAAAGGCAGCAAGTCTGTCATGGTGTCCTGCTGGGGAAAAAGATGAGCAAAACTTGTAAGAAGTACTTGGGAGAAATTGCTTGTATGAGAAGAGGTTGGTGATCTGGAAAATTCTATAGCAAATGAGATACGTAGTGAGCATATAAAAAAATCTGTAAAATGCCAATTTCTGTCTACTTTTGAAAGTACAGCCTTTAGTGCTGTTGGCAGTCATTGCACAGAGTGTGTGTAAACATCTGCTGGACTATGGCCTTGATGTTTGACGCTGTTAGCATTTTACTTTTTCTTTACTAGAATGAAACATTCGTATTCACGTTACTTTCCTCAGTGGTAAAGTTTAAGAGCTTATGCTACAAATAGAAGAACAATGGGTAGAAGTCATGCCCTTATTAAAAGAAATGATGCTTTCTTTGCTCCTTCCTTAAATGGTTTAAACTAGTTCCACAGAGAAATGAAATGACACATGTGAAATCACTACTTGGATATCTTAGGTAGCTTTACAAGTTGTTTAAAAGTTGGATTCTATTTCAGGCACCTATCGGTCTTCAGCTTTAGTATGGTTCCCCCTGCCACATACAGCACCTCCCCCCCAACTTGCTATGAGTGGCGAGTTTGATGGACTGAGATTGGTACTGTGTGACAGTTTTCCTTCAATATCTTTACACAAACCATGCTTACTATACATAGGGAAATCTCAAATATTTTTGAGAATACACCATCAAATGTGGAAAGCCAATCTGTTAGATTACCAAGTTAAATAATAGGTTTTGTTAGGCTGAAGGTTAAATTTGAGATGATTTTGAAAGACAGTGTGAAGGAGAATGAATGCTTCAAAAATAGCTGAGAATTTTAAAATGCTTAAGAAAAGTTTAGTGTTAGACTAAATGTACTAAATTACTGATAGCTAGTTTCTTAATTTGCTGGAAAGTCTTGGTTGCTTCATAAATATTCCTGTAGTCTGTGCATATGGGCTTTACTTTTATATTAACTTTTGTAAAATATTTTTAAAATACAATATAAGATGGATTCTACTATGTGTCTTTTAAAAGAAGAGAAATAGATAATATAATTTCTAAGTAGTTTCTGATTACTTTGATGTGCTGTACATACATAGCTAATCTGACTGGTTAATTTTCCATTGAGCATGTCTATTTGAAGCAGGTCTTATGCAGCTTGAGTTTCTTGCAATGTTAGCTCTGATTATATATATAAGATTCTGTGCTGGAAATCTGACAAGCATAAGTTGCATTCTCATTTGAGATTACAAGTGTTATAGGGTTCTTGAGTCGTAATTTTTCATTTTACACAGTAGTATACAAGAGTAGTATGCACTTCTGTCAGTGCAAAGTCTGAATGTCTGTCAGTTCCAGGTTTAAATCTATCCACGTCCCCGATCAGTACAGTCCTGAACTGCTTTGTGTTAAATTCTTGGGCATGTATATCTGCTCTCATATCAAAATTACATATTATGTCTATAGATGATCAGTAGACCTATAGAAATCCGTATATAGTTGTTCAGTGGTTATGACATGCTAATTCTGAATTCCAACAGATAACACTACATGATTTTCTGTGTTACAGCATTTAATTTTATAACTGCATTTTGAAAACTATTTGGACTCATCAGGCTTTTTAATTGCACAAGAATGAGTCACATTTTCCATCTGTTGGATAGCTATATTGTGATGCCACAGTTGCAAAGTGGCCTAAAAACATACACATGGTAGTTTCCATTGTATAGAACCTCTGCTGAAAGACCACAATGCGCTTAAAATTTTCAAGTGTAATTGAGGTAGTATAATGTGTATAGACTAAAGATTAATTTAGCAACAGAGAAATATCTGAATATAATTTTATTGGTTTAGTAAAAAAGCAAAATAACCTTAAAAGCATTTTAAGTAGATATTAAATTTAAAATATCAAATCTTAAAAAATACTTTTTTTCCCCACCCCTAGGTGATCCATGGCTGGCTTATCATTTCTTCTCTTTTGCTGCTTTTCTTTTTCTCATTTATCTACCTGGGGTAAGTGAACTAAAGCATTAATATGCCATGTTTTGCAGGTCACTTTTTGTATGTATTTATTTTAGAGATAGCTTGAATTTTAACAAGAGTGATAGTGAATAAAATTTTGAGTTTTACATAGGCTCATGTAAAAGAGAGGGATATTTATGGGTTTATAGTGCACCTGATGTTTTACAGAACCTATCACATGCCTCAGCGAAATAAGTGTCTTCCACAGGATAACTTATTCTACCTTGCAGCAGAATATGGGATATTCTTCCTTTTGCAGAGGTACAGTGAGTGAGGAGCGAGATTGTACACCGATTATACATGATGGCAGTAGGGACATCCTGTTAACCCTGTACATCTCACAGGCCAGCTAACAGCTATGGAAGACAAGTTTCCAGGAGAAAAGTATCATGCAAATTGTAAGGCTCTTAGTGGCCTATGAGTGGCCTAATGAGCAAGTAGCAGCAGAATCTGCAAAAAGCCATCATAACCATTTCTTCCCTGTATCAGTCTGAAATATCTGTGACTTGGTAGCAACATCTTTGTCTATTTTGGCTTTACTTGTTGAGAGTCTTAATTAGTTTGTCATATTTAGTGCAACAAAGTGACACAGTTCATCCAAAAAGAAAGCTTTTTACTTCAGTGCTTGTTGCAAAGAATAAAATAGGATAACCCTGTGTATCTTTGAAGTCAGCAAAGTGTTTCAATGTCATGGGCAGCTGGTAAGTAGAGGGGGATCCGTTTTCATGCCTTGTGAGGTTGTAATGGATCTCTAAACTCTTCAGATTTGTAAAATTATTATAATCAAAGTGATTGGTTTTGCAGTAATGCCCTTCCCTGTCAGTTTTTGCCTTGATTGAAAGGGAACTAGAACATTAGTGAAGGTTTTTAGGGAAGTGGAAGGGTTGGTGTGAAGCAAACACTGGTAAAATTATGCATTTTGTGAAGAATGGTTAGGTATCGATTGGAAGTAGAGTTTTACATTTGCTGAATATGAAATTTTTAAAAAAACAATATTCTGAACCTTGTATCTGTAACTTGTTCCCATTGTTTTAAGCAAATGCAGCCCATATTCTTTTCTGTGTGTCTTTTTTTGTTTGTTGTTTTTTTTTTATTTTAGTGAGGTATTTAAGACTTACAACGTTGCCATGGACTACATTACGGTGGCACTGATGATCTGGAACTTTGGTGTTGTGGGAATGATTTGTATTCATTGGAAGGGTCCGCTTCGGCTCCAGCAGGCATATCTCATTATGATTAGCGCTCTTATGGCCTTGGTGTTCATTAAGTACCTTCCTGAATGGACTGCATGGCTTATCCTGGCTGTCATTTCAGTGTATGGTAAGGTCTGGGGCAAGTCCCCATGTATTGTGGGGAGAGTTTCTTTTATTCCCTGACTTTTCTGTTTGTCTAGCTAGGTCTTAAAAAAAAAAAAAGTGTGTGTGTGTCATCCAAAATAGTGAGTAGAGTGACTAGAGACTTCAGAAATAAGATCATGATGTAGACAGTGATAGGTCCCATGCACCCAAGGGCTTTGTGTGACACTGATGTCTTTATATTTTCAGGACTTCCTAGGTATGTTGGGAAGGAGAATTGAAATAAGAGTAAGAAATGAGACTTAATGCTTTCATTTTGATCTCTTTTTACGAAGGCAGAGAGCTTTTGGTGTCTCGTTTTCCCCAAGAATCCCTGGAAATCACTCTATTTTCAGAATTTTGATGTCTGTTATTTGGGTGCAGTCCCATACAGATATTTACCTGCCCAACTTAGAATTGCTTGAATTTATGGACGTAGAAACAACCACCTCTTCCATGCCAAATAATATAGTGAGAAGGAGCAAGGAAGGATAAAAGGCAAATTTCATCGCTGAGAGTAATTTTGTATTTAGAGGGACACAGTTGAGGTATCTTTCCTTGATTCTTTTTTTTTTTTTTAAAGAAATTTTTTTTGAATTATTGCATAGTATGCTTTTTCAGAATGATGGCAAACACACTAGATGTACTTTTTTCATAAGGCTTTAGAGGGCACTGAACACTTTCTGTAAGAAGATCACTTTGTATCCCAAATACCTATTTAGTTCCCAGGCAGGAATAAAATCCAGTTGCTTAGACAGAGTTAAAACATTACAGTAGTGTGTATCCATGAAGATGTGCTCATAACTTGAATTTTTGTGAAAACATGTAAGTGTGATGTATACGTACTCTGGAAGTCACTGATAGCGATAAAGACTGAGAATCTCTGCACTTGTAGAAGTGTAGGGATCAGTAAGATTTGATTAGCTCTGGTTACACATGCTTTGAACACCTCTAAAAGCTGTGCAAGCACAGCATTGTTTGTTTCTGCAATGCTTACTAAACCTGTGTTTTTAACTCTTCATAGGCACATTCGCTTACTTTGCCTTATTATCTCTTTGATAATAAATTGGCAGTAATAAAAGTTATGTGAATCTCACCTATTGTCTTAAAATTTGCTTTAGCATTAAACATGGATTAAGAAAAGCACTGATCATAGAAAGAAAGCTTGAGTATTATTGGCAAGATGCTCATTGCATAGTAGCTTTTGTGAATTATTTGCTTTCAACTTGAAAATCAACATATAAACTTTTGTATGTTTGTTGCGTTTGCAGTTGCATTTGTCTTAGTTTCTTTTTTGAATTTTTAAACCTATTGAAGTAATATGTAAAACAGGTTGTACAACTGAGAGTACTGCACAGTATTACTTTAGGGTACTGACCTGTAGCCACGGAGCTCTCAGAAGTCTGTGATCAAGGTAGCATTTTATCTTATTAGCAGTCTCTGCAAGTGTTGTAGGAAAAAATATCTTAAAAGTATGTCGACGCTGATGTAAGATCTGTTTGCTCTTCCTTTCAGATTTGGTTGCTGTCCTGTGCCCTAAAGGTCCTCTTCGTATGCTAGTTGAAACAGCACAAGAGAGAAATGAAACTCTCTTCCCAGCACTTATTTACTCCTGTAAGTATAGTTAATTAAATATTTATATTAAATACTTAGTCACAAGCTCAGCTGAAGTGATGAGTCTCATTTTTCTCTGTTTTAATATGATGCCTGTCAGCTGGAGTTCTTAGTCTGTTTATTTGGGCCTCAGTTTTCCTTTGACTGTTGACTTTAAAATGTGGAACATCATCTGGTTAAGATCTTTCAAGATAAAATGCAGCATGTTTTGTTACAAAACCAGGAAAAAACGTTAATACCCCTTGTTTTGGCCAAACTAGTATATAGTTAGGCTGTAAAACAAGACTATTCAAAGGTAGTACTTGTTTATAAAAAATATTTATTGGCTTTCAGTGCTTAAATGACCTGTGTGTTACTGGAACGAAAGGGATAAACTGCTAGGAAGAGATTAGTTTGCAGAACTAGGGCTTGTCTTCTCTTGATATGTTGATTGTCCCTGCAGTTGCAAAAACTAACCTACTGAATGCAAATTGACATTATGACCTGTGTACCAATTAGTACATAATTGGACTGCTTCTGAAGTTCTGTTTCACTAGCTGTAATCATGGATAAACAGCGAGAGAGGTTAATCGTAAATCGTGATGCCTGTGCAGGAGGACATGTGTTACAGACTGACTGGCTGTTACAGACTGACTGACTCAGGAACAAGTTCACAGAGGAGTGAGGGGGTTTCTTTATCTGTCATTCTTGCTGGGCCTTACTGATACTCTTCAACAACCTGTTCTGTTTTGTGGGAGAAGAGATTAACATTGAGAAACCACAAACTTGAATTTAAATACAGCATTTACATCTGACAATGTCATTCATTCAGCCTCCAGATTGGAGAATTGGTTGTGATGGTGGAGGCAGAGAACAATTAACTTTGATGCAGACACTACCTCTGAATTTAAGTTACCTCACTACCAGTCACAAGAGACCTTTTTACTTGCAGATAAAGAAGTCGATTAATGGGAAAAAAGTAGAGAAATTGTTGATTCAGATTTTCAAAGTGGGCCTCCTATATAGAATTCATTTCTCTGGCAACAGCTGTTGCAAATTTTTTCAACATCTAGTAAGAATAAAACTTTTATTCTCCAAATTCTGTTAAGTGCATGTTGTAGCTAGTACTGGCTGTGTTCCAGATATTACTGTGATTTAATGAGAGTAAAATTGCCTGTTGTGAAAGATAGTTGTATTTAAAAAAAATTACCAACACTATCTGAGAATAATCCAAGGATATGATTAGCTATGTTGTTGGGTTTTTTTATAGCAACGATGATATGGCTAGTGAACATGGCTGAGGAAGATCCAGAAGCTCAACGGAAAGCTTCTAAAAACTCCACTTACGATAAACAAGGTGAGTTTTTCTTTGACAGGCCTTTATAGTTGTCTTTTTGTTGGAATACATGTTTATGGGGACTTGTTTCTTGGCTTTTTAAGTGTCCTGGTTGCTGTGAAAGCATGGAGGATTTATTAGGAATGATGAATCTGTCAGGAGTTCACAAATTGCTCCCTCACTGTGCAGTTAAATGTTCAGGCATTCATTTTTCTGGGATCCAGGATGTTGGTGGTGAAATGAGTCTCAATAGACAGCTATTGACTGAGCTCAACTGCCTGTCAGATTGGGATGATATATGTACAGTATAATATAGCATAATGCTAACTCATTTCTATATATATTAAACAGAAATGTACAGCCTAACCCTCATGGTTGTACAACTAGTATTTAAAAATACAGGGTTTGTTTGCTTACATGTATTATTAAAGCAGAGCAGTTTCTGAATTTAACGTGCTTGAAGAGATGTATGTATACATAGCTCTAAGTGTTCTGGTTTACTGGAAAATTAAACTGTCAAAAGTGACTGAAGAAACTAATGAAATATTAGATGAGATTAAACTGTGATCTTTAAATTAGGTCACCACAGAACTTCTGCTCCTTGTAACGAAGTACCCCTGAGTACTAGGACAGGAGCGCAAGATGTAGGTGCTATGACCACAGAGTGCACATTGACTCCTGATGGTTAATTAAAATTTTAAGAAAGAATGTCTTGTAATGGTGTGTGCCAGTGTTAGATGTTGTTAAATATTATGGGATACCTGTTTTTTTTCTCATTCTTCCATGATACATGTGGAAGATTGTCACATTTTAAAAGGCACGTTTTTGAAGTAGATCTTAAATGTTTTTCTTCCTTTGAGCTCCGGCAAACCAGACTCAGAATGAAGGTGCTGAAGCAGATGATGGTGGTTTTAGTCAGGAATGGCAGCAACAAAGAGACAATAGGATAGGACCCATTCAGTCAACGCCTGAATCACGAGCTGCTGTTCAGGCTCTACCCAGTAACTCTCAAGCCAGTGAAGACCCTGAAGAACGTGAGTATGGAGTACTAATAGCAAGCTAAAGAGCTGCTCTTGCTCATGATCAATGCTGACATACCCACAGACCTAGATGGAGTGGCTTTTTGTAGCTTTTGGTTTTTCTGCAGGAGCGAACAAGATCGGGCAAACTGATCTTCAGACTCAAAGCTTCAGTAGCACAACCCACTCTCAGACAATTACCCAGTCAGTTGCATTAGCTTCTGCCTTTACGCACAGTGTTCTGCCGCCGTAAATGCAGCCATTAACTTCTTTTTGCCTCAAGATTAAACTACTTTAGTCCATTCTGCAAAAGCAATGTTTAAAACATAATTGGAGACTGAAATGAATGCAGAATGTTGTGGGCTTGTTTATTTTTCTCCAGCATCTTGGTGAGGTGCAGTATCTTTGGAGAACATATATTCGATGTCTCTTTTAACGGACTCATGATTTCCAGTTGGAGTTTAAGCTGGTATTAGATTTGTGAGCCTGTAGATTAATTAGGGTCTGCCTGTCTTAGTAAACTGCTCTCCCCTTGTGACACTACTGTATTTAGTGGGTGCAGCTCCTTCCTCTGATTCTCAGGTGTTCCTCTGTTTAAAAATACAAACACTTCAACTGTAGCAACAATTTTATAATTTACTTTGTCCTCAAAATTTCAAATTTAGGGTGTGTTGCAAATCTATTTTCATTTCTAGAGGTAAAGTGCTGCTCAGCTGCAGAAATTTTAGGACTTGAGCTAGTTTTATTTTTTAACTGGTTAACTAAACTTGTCTCACCTGACAAATAATTTTTTCCTTTCTGTATTCATATAACAAATATTAATGACAGGTGTGCAGTGATCAAGCCTGACTTTTCAGCCAGCATTAGTTTAGTTTGGAGCAGCTTATTAGAAATTTGGAGAGTTTGCTTCTGTGTTACCTAGCAGCTGCCTTTGCTTACTGTTCTGTCACAATGAAAACAGGCATCCCAGTTTTATTTCAGCAGCTAAAAGGTGTTTTAGTGCTCAAGACCTTTTAATGAATTCACTGTTCTGGACTATATACTAGAAGCCTGCTGAAAGACAATAGGATTGCCTTTGTTCTGTTTTTCTCCTTCCTTCCCCCCCCAACTTCTCCCCCTTTTTTTTTTTTTTTTTTTTTTTTTTTTTTTTTTTTTTTTGTCTCCCGTCCAGTGATCAACCAGGCACACACCTCTATTTGTGTGCTCTGAGTTCCTCTCAGAACTCTACGTGAGTTTTGGGCTGCACTGTAATTAGTGACAAAGGGAACAACAGGCCAAATGAAAACAGCTGGTGACCTAATGTTGGCCTCTGACTTAATATCTTGGACTTAAAAGCCCAGAAAGTGAACTGGCGTTTGGGAAATGGTTGTTTTGTTTGGAGAAATAATTGAGTGTTATGCTCCCAGAGTTGTAGTTAAGGTGGTAATTACTATTTTAAAAAAAAGAGATGTTAACTCATGAGCTTTCCTAAACCTCACATCTTAGACTAAATGTGTTCTTTTTTTTTCCTTTTTTTTTCTTTTTCGCCACTGCGATACACTGTAATTGCACACAAGTGCTTTTTAGAAGAACCATAATAAGAATTCTGTAGGAAAATGGGGAGGTCACTGGAATAATTTGCTGGGTATAAGTTTCTAACTGACAAAATAAAATCTCATCTGTAAATGACTTTTGTTTTCCCCCTCCCTCAGCCATCTTAACTACAGTAGTCTGTTGAATATGACATGACAACCAAAAGAGGGCACCTTGCCAACAATTATAAATATCTGAGTTTGCAAACATAACGTAATGCTGTTTATTGTCTATACTATAATATACAATACTCCTGTATGTACAGGAGACTAAGAATACAGAAAAATTGTAATTATAGAAAGAATTAATAGAGTGGTGTAATGCTCCTAAGCCATGTTGTTTCACAAGAGGTTTTCTTTATCACTTGACTCAGGATTGATACTAGTTTTGAAAATAGTAAGTTCTCATTAGCAGGTCTTGATACTTGATGTAAATCCATATTATTCTGATGATTGTTGATACATAAGTAGATGCTTAATGCTACCATATATTCACTTTTGCAGGAGGGGTAAAGCTAGGTTTAGGAGACTTCATTTTCTACAGTGTCCTTGTTGGCAAAGCCTCTGCAACAGCAAGCGGGGACTGGAATACAACTTTAGCATGTTTTGTGGCCATATTAATTGTGAGTATAATGTAATATGATAATAGGGACAGTTTTTATTGTTAATCCTAACCACTACGTTTTTTTTTTTTGGAATTTGTTTATTTGGTGGCCTGTCTGGAAGCTGAGGAGGGCATCAGCTGTGGATTTCATTGGCTCTACGCCCATCACTTATGCTTATAATTTAGGAATGCCGTAACTGTATTTTGTATTTCTGTGGGGGTCATGTCTATATAGATAATCTTTTCCTTGTCAGAGTTCCCTAATTTCTCCTTGGTTTTGTTTGTTTATTTTCTTCCCCTCAGGGTCTGTGCCTTACACTTCTGCTTCTTGCCATCTTTAAGAAGGCCTTACCAGCGCTTCCAATCTCCATAACCTTTGGGCTAGTTTTTTACTTTGCCACAGACAACTTGGTGCAACCCTTTATGGACCAGTTAGCGTTCCATCAGTTTTATATCTAGCACACTTGATGCTGGTGTGTTCTATGGATATTTGTAGCAAAATCTGGGGGAGGAAAAAATTTTTTTTTCCCCTCAGTTCTCAAGTGAGGCTGAAGTTTAATATTCAAGATTTCAAGCCTGAATCATTACAACTTCCTCCGACGGTTTGTTTTGTTTGGTTTCTTTCCTGAGACAACTGCTGCACTGGGCATCGTATGAATTTTCCTGTGTGAAAGTGGTTTCTTCTTGATGGCTGGTCTAAACCAGGTGCTACTGTATCAGAGGTAATCTGATATAAGTATCTCTGGTAAGGACTACCGGAGTGGAAATTGCTACCGCTTCCACCAGCAATGTGATCTCTTACCACAGGTTGATTATTTTCACAGCATTAAGGGTGCTCAGGACTTCCTTGATGTTACCAGAGGAAGCTGACAAGTCACATGGAACTTGTCCCTGTAACCGCTTGAAGAGAGAGAACCCGTTTGAGACTCCTTCAGCAGTGATTTCTTGACAAGGGAGACTGACTCTGCTTTGTGTAACAAGAAAGGACTTTGTAGCAATTCAACAAAGGGAGAAAGTACTGTCACTCTAAGAGTGCTCCACCATGTCATAGCCTCTGTGCCCGAGTGTGCTTGGTTTAGTAACTTTTAAAAACTTTTTTTCTTTTTTTTCTTTTTCCCTCCACAGTGGAACTAGAGCCTCTTCTCAATTTTAATACCTTGTGTCCTGAAGCGCATGGAGTGCACCTTCTGTACACCTGCTCTGGTTTATGTAGCTACTTAAACTTGGAATGAATTATTTGGCATTAGTGGATCATAAGGACTTAATTTGGATCTTAGATTCTAAAAAGTTAATAAACTACATTAAAAAGCAATTTCAGGACTTACTCCTTGTGGTCTTGCAAACCATTTTGCTGGAACACCATTTCAAACCCTGTGTTCGAGAAGTCGTTTACAGCATGAACTGAGTTGTTGGTATATGTTCCTTTTATTGAAGTTCTTATGAAATAAGTAGACATTTGCAACAATCCCAGGTAGAGTTTAGCTTGCTGGATCTAAAAGCCGAAGTGCTGTCAGTAGCACTTCAATGCATCATGGAAAGTTTTCTCTTCAAAAATGTGGTTTACAGTTTTGTTGACCTAAATTATTGGTCACTCAGCCGTCTAACACCTCAGGTTGGTCAGGTGTTTTTTCTTTGCTTTTCATGCAGCATCTTTATTGTTGAGGATACTTAGGGGAGACATTACTTAATGTTATCAAGGAGCAAAATTTGTGGCCCTCTTCAACTTTCTTTCACATGAGGAACAGAAGACTGGAGAAATGAAAGGCAACTCTGAGTTGCTGAAACAGACAAGATGTTGAACTTCTTGGAAGAAAAAGAATTTATTTGAACTTAAAACTGCTAAATTCTGTTTTCTTCATTTGAAAACTTGTTTATGAATAATTGCTTGGAAATGAGACTTGTGTGAGATGAGAGTTTTTTTGCTGTAGGCTCTTACTCTGCAAGTATTTTATTTTTTTCTTCTTCTGAGGCAGACATAGGGAATGGATATTATTGATGGGCATTCCATTTTACTTGCATTTTGATACTGGAGTCCTTGCCAAGTAGAGAGCAACAGTCAAAATCCTGACAAACACCTTCTACCCTTTTTCAGGGGTTTGTTTCAGTGCCTATATATTCAATGGACTGTGACATCACAGATGCTCACCAACTATTGTACAAGTAAGGGGAAAAAAGGCTGTGATGTTTAAATCTGCTTTAAACTCAAGAAAATCTTACTTTGATTGTCCTTGGAAATGTCTGTCTCTTTTTTTTTTTCTTTTTTTTTTCTTTTTTTCCAGTATGAGTTGCTAACAGTAGTGTTAGCGTTTACATTTGCTTCAAATATATTGTCTCCTCTAAAGTACTTTTATTCATCTCATTTATGTGCTGATTCGTCATGGATAGCATTAATAAAGTAGCCATATAAAAATTGCTTACACTGACTTTTCCAGTCAAACTTGCTTGTGTTTCCTGGCTTAATTCACTGTTTCACATTTAGCTGCAAAGAAACATGACTTAAAGCAGGTATTTTAGTTTGGTATTTTTACAAGATTTTGAGTTGGTTTTATACTATTGTAACTTGACCGTTTCTCGAGTGTTATATCTAAGAAAATTCCCTTGTGTGTTTTTATTGGGTGTAATAACCATTGTTTCATTGTAAAATAAGGTTTGCTAAGAGTTGGCGTCACTATCATCTGTTTGCATATCTGAGCTGACTCAGTTAAGAATTGTTACTTATATGCAGCAGTAGTTGTTATTGTTTGCTTTTTAGCGTAAATATGCACCGTCAGAGCTCTAAAGAGTTGCTTAGAATCTGTAGAAATACACAAAAGCCTTTCCACATACTTGAATGGGTGATAGGTGTGCAACCCAAGAAGGAGCTCAGAATTTTCAAACACTAAATTGCCAGTCTTCCACTCTCCAAAGCTGCTTCTGCTGAAATTCCTGAAATTTTAATTTGTGAGCTGGAGTGGAGTTACAGTGGTAGATACTGCAAAAAATCTATATTCACAGAAACTGTTCAAGTTTATATATTTGAATCTCAAATTCAGAAGGGAAATCTGCTTTTTCAGCCCAGGCCAGTATATATTGAAGTACCAAGGCTTATCTACACCTTCAAAAACCAAGTCAAAATTATCTAGATTTGCCTTCTTATGGAAATCATCATATCTTATGTTCCAAGTGAGATCTGAGATGATCTTTAGTTGCAAGTACTAGGGTCTGTAAGGTTCAGTTGAGAATAGTTTTTGCTTTCATTTGAGTGGTTAGTGCACAAACGTGAATGCTGTATCGCTTTTCTCTCCTTTGTGTTAAAACACCAATCTAATTTGAAGTCACAAACAATTTCAGTTTGGTATTACTAAAAGACTTCTGATATGTAATCTGTTTTGAGATTATTTTTTTTTATTACATTAGTTAATGGCAGCACATTAGACTGTAGTTGTGAAAGAACTATTGTGTAACCCAAGTAGCTAGATTCATCTCTTTTTTTTTTTCTCCAAAGCAGACTGACTGGTAAGCCTTGTGTGACCCTTTCATTAGTCATCTTTTGACATGATACCTTTCTCCCCCTTTCAGCTTACGTCGATAATTAGTCTCCTTTGGCTAAGCTTCAGATACATAAATAAATGAGAAAATATAATGATGAGTGAGGTACAGATTTGCCTAAAAACCAGTCACTTTAATTTCTCTTTTTTTGTGTGTAAGGGGATTTAATCCAGAGCAAAAAGACTTCTTATAGCAAAGGGGTATGACGCTGTATGACTGTTGTGGAGACACTCAAATTCAAATGTCATCTGTGTGAGGTGAGTCTTGAAGGTACGCACTTGTTACTGCAACACATTCAGAGTAATCCTTACTGGGCAGATGATGGCTTCTTTGAGCCAAATAACCAAGGGCTGTGCTCCACTAAAAATGGCTGTGCTTAGTGTATAAAGCAGACCCTGACAGTTTCAGGCATAGGAGACTAGTGCTTCTTGGATATATAGATATATATCTGTACCCATAGCACTTTGGGCCTCTGGATGACAACTGTATTGCCATTAGTGGAGTCAAGAATTAAATATGCAGGAGTACGTTTTGGGCGGGTGGTACTGTATGAAGAAACTTCTCAAATCTTCTATTAAAAAAATCCAAACCATTTTTGGCAATGATGCTGTTGAAACAAGGTGAATAGACTGTGGAACATGTCTGCACTGTGATTGCATCTCAGTGGTAACTTGGTCATTGGGAACGCTGAAACGTGAATGGAATTCTTTTACACTCAAAGCATTTGCTGTTTTCTTTTTTACAAACACTGGTTTGTACATAATCTGAATTGAATGTGAATGTTTTTTAAATACCTTTCCAGTTCTTGATAAGATAACATTTTTGATAGTAATGCAAATTTTCCTGTATTTGTCTAATTATTAAAATAAAATTGCATGGATCCTGACTTGGCTTGCCTTCACTATATTATTATTAAAGCTATCCCTTCATACTGCAGGAGGCCTAAACACTTGCTATTTTTAGTCAGCGTTTAATGAGTAACACTCCTGTCTTAAGACATGAAGTAGCTTTTTGTTGTTTTGGAGAAGCGTTCACTGCAAAGTTCAAATTTGTCTTTGAGTTGACCAACTGCTGTTGTAGATGGATGTTTCTGTGGTGGATCGGCTTGTCTCTGCACAGAAGACCTAAAGAAAGGTCCATCCTGACAAGTAGAAACTCAAGCACAGGTGGTAGGAGGCCTGCATGGGTGAGCAAGGAGCTTCTAACAAAACTCAAACAGGAAGTGTAGAAAAGGTGGAAGTAGGTGCAGGTGACCCAAAAGGAGCAGATCTTGTAGGGCTAGAGCTAGGACAGCCAAGGCCCTTCTGGAGTTGAAACTGGCAAAGGCTGTGAAGGGTGAGAAGAAAGGTTTCTGTGGCTATGTAACAGCAAAGGACTATGGCAAAAAGATATCCCCCTGGTGCATTGGGGTGGGTGACCTGAAGGAGCTGGCAGATGCCATTATGGGGCCACTCAGTTGTGGTCCATCTTAGGAGTATATTGCTGAGGTTAAATACTGAATTTAGAGATACAGTTCTAATACTCTAATTTATTTGCTTCTTACTTTGTTCCATTTTTAATATAATCTTTTGGGGATCAGTAAATAAGCGTTTTTTTTTTTTTCTTATTGACAGCATCATGTCTCATGGAGAATTCAGTTTGGTCTATACCAATCACTGCTAGGTACCGAGGAACTGCAATATAGGTATCTAAGGCCAAATTCTGGTCTGTTAACATAAGGGAATTGTGAACTCTACAGAGAGGAGAACCAGCCTTCAATGGCAAGAGCCACTGGATTTTGGGTAAGGAAACATCCGGTTGCTTCCTGAATTTGGTTCTCTTCTTTATGAAGCCCCATTTGCTGCAGAAAGGTGATTTCAACTTCACATCAAGAGACACTGATGGATATTACTGATGTAATTGGATTAGATTTGCTTTATCTTTGTTTAGAAATATGCTTTGAATCTTAGCTGACTAGAGTAATGGATAAACTTCTGTGTTTGATTTTCAGATTTAAGTAGTTTTAGATAGGGATTACCTGCTTTGATCTGGGTAGTGCTGCTGTCAGAACTTCTTACTGGTTTTGGTTTTGTTGTACAAGTCAGCATGAATGTACTTGGAGAATGCCTCAAAGCATAGCTAGATGTTCATCAAATGCATATCCCATTGAATCAATGGTTTATTTAGCTATCCTCCACAAGCAAATACTAATCACTGGTACAACAGCATACTTAAGAATGTTCTGCTACCACCTAGGTATTGGCAGACATATGCCCTGAGCACAAATTTAACAGATAGTCTTTGTAAATTAACAGTGTGACAGGTTCTACTTCCAGTTGTTACCTATGAGGAAGGAGTGAATTTAAACTTTGATGCAACAGAATACGTGCAGGATTCAAGGGGAAGATTTGTAGGAAGATCAAAACTGGCTGGAGTCTGGCAGCCTGGAGCAGCTAGTGGACTGGTTGGTCCTCAGAGTGCTCCATTTCAGCACGGGGGGGTTGGTTACTGTCTGGAGACAAGAAATGAGCGCTGCCTTGGAGCAGAAGTAGGAGAGCAGTGCCTGTCCTGGTGTCTGCAGGCAGCTCTCAGCAGTAATCACTTGTAAAGCTGTAATCACAGCCACATGGCAGCACAGTGCCTTTTTTACTGCTTTCTATTCTTAGCACTCGTAACGAGGGATTAAAGAGCACGGTAAAAATACATGCTTAAAAAAGTAGACTGTTATAAAATATGACTTCCTTTTGAAGGGCTGTATTTAGTACACGATGAATCCTGTAGGGGAGGCATGAATGTGTTTCCAGTCACTGCTAAGGTTTCAAAACTATTTTAGTAACGGCAGAACCTGGCTGTTGTCATAGTAGCAATAAACCTTCTAATCCCACTTCCTGAGGAGAGGAAGCTGTTGTGTACTTAAGCTGCTTAAAGACTATCAGGGATGTTTGTGTGACAGGGAAGTAGGGATACAGCACTGAGAAGATGCTACTTGTTGCCCCCAGAAAGTTTAGTGCTTCTTGTCTACTTTGACAGCATTTTCTTGGGATTTCCTGAGACAGATCTTAGGACAGACTGGTGGGAGGACAATCTTCTGGGAAGCTAAGCTTCATTTATACTAGTGCTTTGGCATTGTCAACTTGTCATCATTGCTAAATGTTTCTAGTAGTTCTGGGCAAGAGCCTCTGTCATGGATCTCCCATAGTTTAAAAACATCCTTTTTGAGGAAGTCCTTTCATCCTCAGTGCTTCCATTTGTTAAAGATTTTCTGAGCTTTCCCCTACAGCCTCAGACCATGTTTATATGGTAAGTCTGTAGTCCCTGAAAACTTAACACAATTAAAAATTCCTTGGAAGTATTTAGATAATGCAAAGTCACTTATTCTTAAAAGTACAATTGGTAACCAAGAGAAATCTGATAAGGTCATCAAGTCCAAGCATCAACCCAACACCACCATGTCTACTAAACCATGTTCCAAAGTGCCACGTCTACACATTTTTTGAACGCCTCCCGGGATGGTAACTCCACCACTTCACTGGGCGGGCCACTTCCAATGCCTGGCCAGTCCTTAAATGAAGAAAATTTCCTAACATCCAATCTAAACAGTCCCTTTGAGGCAACCTGAGGCCATTTCTTCTTGTTCTTTCTATAGCTACTTGGGAGAAGAGACCAACACCCACCAATTTTGATTCATATGTACTGAATAATAGCAAAAATTTGGGGATTTTCATTTGTTTTACTGAAGTCTGCATGTCCTGACCAGATGGACACTCAGTCTTTAGGACAAATCACAAAACAGAGCAAAATTTGTCCAAAGTTAGTTATTTGCAGAGTTTAAAAAAAATATGGACTTAATTGCCCCTTTATTAAAGTTTTGATCATGGGTGATTGTGTTTTGCTCTTTCCTTTCTGGGAGCCCTTGGTTCAATATGACATGGAAAGACAAACCACTTCTTGTTCCTGCCTGTGGATGAGCTCCTCAGGAAACCAGTCTGGTGACTTTTGTTTGATACCTGGTGCTACCTACCAGCTAACCTGTTCATCAGATCTAAAATTACACCTCAAGTGCCTCGCTTGTGCCTTGCTCACCTGGACCATCATTTGAGTCCTCTGCATTTAATCTGACCTTGCAGGTTTTGTTGATGCTGGCTGACCCCAATCCTAACTGATGGATGGGGAAAGGTGGTTTCTTCCTCTCTCCCCTTCCTTCTCAGTGTTGCCTTCAGGTACTGTGAGGAGGGAGCAGTGAACACAGCACAGGCCAAGGAAATACCCTTAGCCCATACCATGTGCTCCCTGGGTCCTCACCAGAAGGCTAGTTAGGTGGGATGGAGGACGCCTTCCCAGCAGAACTGTTTTTATTACTGTTTGGAGGGGCTTTGGAAACTCCAGACGGAGATTCTGAACAAAACAAAGTTCTTATTTTAAAACAGCTTCTGTTTTGAAACATTCTTAACATTTAAATTTAACAATTCAGATTTTTAAAATTGCTTTATTTAATCTGAAAATTTCAATGCTTTGTCCCACTTCGGAATTTTATTTTCACCACAAATCTTCAATAATTTCATGGCATGAGGCAAATGTTTCTTCTTTTTAGGTGGTAAAAGTGCTAGTAGAGGGTTTGGGGTTTTTTTTTCCCCCAGTTTGCATAAGCAATCTATCACTATCTGGCATTTATACTGCCCAGTTGATTTCTTAGCAAGAATAATTGTTAAACTGTGGTGTAACTCTGTTTAAAGGTATTGTTTACTCTTTACTGAGCTGTATTATGGTAAATTAATTCCTAAATGTTTTGATCTGACTGGTGAGTAGACAGGCTGAATGGAAAAAAAAGTACCTCTGTAGACACTTACAATATTGAGGAATATTATTTTAACTTTTGTCAAGGATTTTGATCATAATTTGTGGGTGTCCTTTTGGTGCAGTATTTTAAATAAATGTAAATCACCTAGTTTTATGTCCAGCTCCACTCAAGTTCTGCGATATTGCCTAAGACATGATTAGTGCTTATAATAGTGGTTAAAATTAGATTTCACATTTTATTAAGAAAACAGATTTTATCAATAGTCTTTTAAGGTCTGCAGGGTGAGATCATCATGATGTCAATGTATTAGACCGTATTTTGACACACACAGTAATGGTGTTTTCCTTTTCTTGGAAACAGATTGAACAGCTGGGTACAAATGTCTCCCATTCTGTTACAGAAACGGTCAGTGCCTCCAGGTGCTGCTTTGTCTGTAGTGGGTGGTTTGTTGTGGTTTGTTTTTTTTTTTCTTCTCCAAAGGGTTTTACTGCAATTGTAGAGATGAGAGCTCTTTATGCTTAATCTTGTAATGAGTTTGTTTGCGTAATGCATTTACCCAAGTGGACTTCCTAGACGGTGAAGCACAGAGCGTGCGCACACCGCGCTGGCTGCTCGACATTCTGCCGAGGATAAACCGGGGATAATCAAACAGCTCTGGTGAAAAGCTCTGTGGAAAGCTCTGACTCTTAGCACTAGAGTTAGTATCACACTATGTATTAAAAAAATAGCCTTAAATTAGCGACCATTGCTAGCTAGGGATGATAACCTTTAACTAGCTGCTGTGAGACTGTCAAGTGCTGCCTTCCACAGCGGTTCTCTGGGTGTTGCATTAGGGTATCGGTGTCTGTGGCTGATAAACCCACAAATAGATACAGCATTGTAAGTATGTCCCTGAGAAGAAGAGGTATGTGTTTTGTAGCCTTATTACTTATTCCCCAGAGTTTAGACTGAGTGGTTTGCATTGTCAGCCTGTGCAGTTATTTAAAAGCCATTCTTGTTGGGGTTTGCAGGTTTTTTTTCTTCCCATTTGAAAATCTAGGCTAGTGTTTGTGTTGCTGAGAAACCCCCAGAGAGTGAGGTAACTTAGTGACTTATTCCAGAAATATTCCCAGGTCCCCTCTGAAATAACCTAGAAACTGGAATGCCTGTGGTCTGCTTTCAGATGGATTCTTAAAGGGTGTGATTTTGGCGTCTCCTTCTCGGAGGTATGCACATCACAGGAAACCTGCACTTCTGGCTCCTCCGTGCTTCTGGGTGAGAGGAACAGTTGCTTCTCTTTGGCTCAGAGACCTGTGAAGGAGGCATAAGTAAGTCTCACATGAACCATCCTCAGCTTGGCAGCTTCACACTGTCATTTGCTTCTAGTGCTAAAACCACACAGCCAAGTGGAGTATCACAGTCAGCTGTGGTAGCTCCCAGCCCTTATGGGAAAGCACCACAAGTTTCACTCCCACCTGTGACACTTCTGACAATTTTTCTCCCTCCAAAAGCACGAGTGGGGTTCCCTGTGGTTGTTTTCCTGTCCTGGGGAGGGCAGGAGAGTGCTGATCAATTTAGCAGTCTGTCTTCTCTGTAGTGTATTCTGTAGTGAGAGGTTTAAGGCAAAGCTCTCCTGACTTAACATGGCTGTGAAATGACCAGACAGGCGCCATTTGGCTAAGTGCACAGAAATCACTGCTGTTCTCAAGATGAAAGTTGCACGGTCGGGCCCTTGATAGTTACAGAAGCATTCCTTCAGCCAAGCTTTCTTCCCTACACTGTGCAGAGGACCTGGATATGACTGCAGAACAGTCCTGGAAATAACTTTACATGCAGTTTTCAGTCTTTCTTTCTCCCTAATCTAGGTTCCTAGAGCCTTTTTTGGGGTTGGGTTTTGTTTTTTTTTTTTTTTTTATAACAATATCTCTGGAATGAAACATGGCACTTCACCACCAGTAGGGTGAAGAGAGGGAGAAGGTGAAGGTGCTTCATTCTCCTATGGTGCCTCTATGTAATACAATATCACAGTGCTATGTTGTGTCACAAATATCTGTGTAACATGCCATTTCCCCAACACTGTTGTTTGCTGTGTCTTTGTGTATTGAATTCTTGTGGTTTGAATTCTTCTTCTCAGGTATGCTGTTCTGCATTTTTCCCAGCTTAATTCATTCTTGGCATTTGCCTTTGCCTCCAGTTCTTCTCCAACAGTAGGGTTTGGCATTTAATGGTGGTAAAAAGCTACAATTCACATGAGAGTCTCATTGCTGCATTTCCCTAGCCCTAGTGATTATTTGCATCATTCTCCCAGTGCTGTTTTCATGAGCATGTTTTTAATTCTTACTTCATCAGAGCATGTTTTGAATCAAACCAACCCTAGTAATGATTCCCATCTTTCTTGGTTAGAGACTCCTCTCATGCTGCTCCTTGTTTTCATTTTACATTGTTATTTCAGTAGTGTCTCTTACCCAGTTTCTGTTAGGCTCTGTCTGTATCCAAGGCAACTTAAGTAATTTTGAGAGTAAGGTAGTGAGAGGTGATGTATCAATTACTAATATCCAAGTAAATGTCCTCCCTGACACTCCCTTTATGCATCACTGTAATTCTGCTTGATGTAAAATGTTTGGGTGCAGTGTGTACAGTTGTAGAGACATGGAGGATTCCTCACTAATGAAGACTTGCTGTTTTGTAACGCTGCAACGTGTTCCAGCCTATTCCAGTGCCATGTGCATCACATGGGATCTGGGCTGACAGCCAGTGCAAATGTTTCTTCAAGGACTTTAGGACATATTGTAATTATGTTTAGCTTCTCCCACTCTCTTTTCATCTGAAGGATGTCACTCTTTCTGCTCATTTCAAAGTGCGGTGCAAAGCGCTCCATCTGCCAGTGTGAGAGGGGCCCACTGCTGCACTTGTGTGAGAGGCAGTGGAATGGCTGGCTTTGCGAGTGACTCTTTAACCTCCAGCTGTGAGAAGTCCCAGGCCTTTGAACACTGTCAGAGCTTGGCCAGCCTCCAGCAGTGTGTTTCATCCACTGGTGGAGGACATGTAAAATTCCGGGAAGAGTGAGCTTCCTTTCTCTGCGCCTAGTGGGGGAAAAGGGGGGATCAGTTGTGGGATGAAGCATCTGAAACTCTCCATAGCTGCAAAAAAGCAGAGTTTTATGGAAGAAAATGGAGGAGAAAATATATTTGTGGGAGCTATGCAACACGTGTGTTCTCTCAGTCTGGTATTGAATGTGTGTAATGGGACTACAGGATCGTACCTAGGGGTCGGTCTTAAGGGAACCGGAAATGCAAAACAGCACTCAGGCATAAAGACTGTTACACAATACCAAGTGCTGGAACGTAGTTCTGTGAGGTGAATGCAGTGGGAGCGGATCTGTGTCCATATGTGGGATACAGCAAATGAGCCCATGCTGTTCTGAGGGTGTGTAGAATGTGAGGCTGAGGGCTTTCAAAAAGGTGATGGCTCAGTCTGGAGGAAATGTTCCTGATGTGGGGAAGAAGAAAAGACACTCTCTTCTATCCTTCTCAAATTATCTAAGGGCAAGAAGCCTGTGTTCTTGTCTCTGCTGTGGCCTCTGCCCTCAGACCAGAAAACCAGTGCGGATTCTTTCCGGGAGAGTCCCATGCAACAACACTTTCCTTTCAGCCAAATTAATTTCTTAAGGGTGACGTTGTTATATCAGATCCCTGGCTAATTAATGACTCTTATTGTCCAGGCTAGTACGTTAGTTAACTGGATACATAAGAAAGTCTGGGTCAAACTTCAGAAAGTCGGCCAGACTCTCTCAATCCCTTGTGGCTGCCGGGATCATCCTGCTGCCTGGTGTGACCTGAGGCATCAGTGTATTGTTAGAGTGGTGTCTCAGTCCACATTGTCACATGGTAGGTTCACAGTAGTGTTCGGCAGCAGTTCAAAATGCTGTTGTGGGTGACGTGCATCCAGGACAAGGTTTTTGTGCAACTTCTGGGGCCACTGGGGCCAGTGGGGTTACTGATAGAGCTGAAGTGGCTTCAGGAGGGGAATGGGACCAGGGTTTAAAATCTGTAGTCTGTATGTCCTTCACAGAACACAAGCCACCTTCAAGTGCTACGTGGTCCAGTGTCTCAATGATTGTGATAACCATTGTGAACTCCCTCAATAGAAGGTTCAGTATGGGCTGTTGCTGGAAAGAGCCTCTCCTGAAAATAAAAAAGAAATTTATGTTCTGTTCCTCCCATCTTGTCTAAACATAAGACCAAGAGAGAGGAAGAGAAACTGAGATGGATTCTCCTCTTTGCCTATACTTGGCTTATGTTGCTGTAAGCTTGCTTACCTTGGTATATGTAAGATGAAAGTCAGGCTGTGCTCCTGGGACAGGGTGCGCAAGACTGGAGGAGGCGTCTGGCTTGAAGAGGTTTCTTTGTACTTTAATGGGCACTGCAAGGGCTTCCCAAGAGAATTCTTGGGATGAAAGCTGTTTTTCTGTGAGCAGGCTGCAGAGAGTCTCATTATTGCTCTGGCTTTTGCTGCACAGCACATATGTTACTGCTGGGATGTCAGCCCTTCAGTAGATTTCTACAGCGCAATAAAAATAAGTAGATTAACCAAGCAAAGAAGATTAGAGACACTTTGGGGAAGGAAAGGGAAGGGAGGAGGCTGAGCAGGAGGGAGTATAAAAAGAGACCACAAGACTGTGAGTGCCAGGCTTCCTGGTGCATGTTACACAGGGTGGCTTTCTTCGTCCCCTTTGGGTTTGGGTTAGGCATACTGAATAGAACTAACCCTGACACTATGTCCAAAGAGAAACTGGAGTCACTGGTCAAGAACATGGAGATTATGCTCTCTGAGGTAGAGCAGCTGAAAATCCACTGCACCAAGCAGACGGAGGAGGTGAACCAGGTGGTACAGGAACTGCGCCGAGAAAACAGGGAGCTGACAGAGAAGTATGAGCACATTTGTCAGGACCTGAAGGAGGCCAAGGAGGCCATTGCCCAGCTGCAGGACACCAAGTTTGCCTTCGAGGCAAAGGAGCGGCAAGCACAGAAGCTCAACCGGCAACTGTGAAGTGGCAGGAAGGAGAAGTAAGAGATTTCTTAACCTGGTCTACAAGTGAACAAAATACTTCCACCACTGCAACCAAAAATCCCTGGATTGGTATTTTAAAGCAACCCTTTCCCTTCCTTGGACTAAACCTGTGTGCTGGAAAAAAACATCTCTTTGTGGAGGCAAGATCCCTGGCGCAGCTGGAATTCTGCCCCAGAAGGCTCCTTTGTTAATGACTAAATACCTTATTATGCTGGGAGGGAATTCTCATTCCAGAATCTCTTGTCAGAGATCTAAGCCATAGGAGTAAAGACACGGCTTCCAGGATCTGGGCACCTTCTCATGCCCCATGGGGGTTGCACAAGGACAGAGCCCAGGAAAAGAACTGTCTCTGCCTTGAGCCACTGGAGAGAGCTGTGCCGCAGGAGTCTGCTGAGATGAAGGGAAGGATCATCATCTTGACAGCCCCTGTTGCTCTCTTTGGTTGCTAACTTTTCTCTGTGGCATGGAGTCTGTGATACTGTCCTTAGTAGGGTGTCGGCTTCCTTGCTGCCTGATGCTGGAATACATCAGCAAGAGCTTAATGTCGTGCCTCATGCTTCCAAGTACTTGCTATCAAGGGCATGTTGGTCCAGAGGATCTTTTAATGCTATTACAGTTGGTGTTGTCTCTTCCAATTCCAAACTGGAAAGGTTTCCATCTCGAATTTCCATTTCAGTAGTGTTAAAGCCTAATGACTCCATGTTTAGTATCTTAGAGTTAAACCTCTGCTGAATATAACACTTTTTTAACCAGAGAGCGATGTTTTGGCACTGGGTGTACTTTTCTTATGCAGAAATAATGCGTATAAACAGTCTGGGAATTAGAGGGAATGAATGTATGTAGGGTATGTGGGTGAGAAGTGCTTGTCAGAGTTTTTGCTTTCAGGTTTTCTCTCTTCTCCTGTCTCTCCTAAGCAGTACTTGGGGTAGTCAGTGCCAAGTCCAGCTAAGAGCAGGTGATTTTTGACGCCACAGTAAGTAGCGTGAGATGTCTTGCAGGTGTGTGGGGTGGGGAGAATCCAGAGGGAAAAATCATGGGTGTTTAAAGAGAGAAAGCACCCCAATGTTTAAATGGAGAATAGCTGGAATAGTTCCAGGAGGATCTTTCTTCGCATTGCCAGCGTAGTTCTATCCCAAAGCTTTGCCGTACTGTTACATCTGCCCAGCAAGCTCCCCCTTCTCAGCGAGGGCTGACGTTTGGGAGAAGCAGAGAAGCTGTTTCCATCCCTGAGGAGCTCAGGGTCTGTGTGGTATCAGGGAGCCCAGGCACACTGCTGGGGAGCAGAGGGGACTAACCACACTGAGAGCAGGGCGTTAGCGCAGTGGGTAAGGAAAACCTCTCTGCTTTGGTTTCCTCAGAGATTCGGGCAGTGGCAGATCAGTGCGACAAGACCTCCTCTTCAGACTCAGTGCAACACCAGTGAAAGTAATTGTAGTTTTGTCATTGATTATAAAAATACTGAGATCAGGCCTAGAATTAGCTAGTTATTGTTCCTTCTCTGTGCTCCCCTCTGCCACGTCAGTCTAGGCCTGATCCAAAGACTTAAGAAATCAAAATATTCCCATTAATTTGACTGAGCTCTGGGCCAGACCTTCTGAGCCGAGGGCTGCTGTTTGCGTGGCACACAGCACTGTTCTATGGGGAACAGCTTTTTCGGTGAATCGCTGTAAGTGGGAGCTGTGGCAACATGCTTTGTTAAGTTTGTGTGAGCCAGACTTTTATTTTTTGTTGTTTTGGGTGGAGTGGATTGGAATATCTGGAAAACATTTGGAAGATTGGAGACTGTTCTTTATGTTTCCAAATGTAATCTGAATACAATTGACCAGCCTTGACCCGTTGCTCCTTGCTCACCAGTGACAGCTTGGGAAGCACAAGATATCAACGTTAATCACTATATTTGTTTGTATAAGAACTAAAAATATTTTTGTTTTGAATTAATTCTCTAGCTCGAATCTGCTTACTACTTGTGATTTCATCTACTTTTTATATATCATTAACATGTTAAACCAACAATAAAAGGAAAACAAACAGCTGAGGGACCGTCTGTTCTGAATAAGGCATTGTCTCATTTCATACATGTATATATTATTTTTTGAGTGTGCATGCACACGCGTCTGCTTGCTAAATATAATTATCCCTGTTTAAATCCTTTGCAGCAAGGAATGGACTAGTGGAGACACTCCAGATCTCTCTGTGTTCCCAGGTTAATCTCTCTAAATGAGATTCTCTGTGTGGCTGCCAAGTTCACCCTACGCAATATTTAAATCCATGATATGGAAAAAGAAAATGGGATTGCAGCACCCTTGTGATTGGTTTCTTAGTAATTAGCAGGATGTAAAGTGTTTAATTTTAAGGAAAACTGAGAATGATTTTGTGTGAAAATCCTAAGATTTGGGGTGGGACATTAAAAAAAAAATGGATGTGGTATCCACTGATAGAAAAAAAATAATATTACACCTCTTCCCTCCCAATAAGAGGTGGTTATCTCCTGCTTTTGCATACATGGATTACAGTTGGGAGTAGTTAGGTGGTTTAAAATAAGAGTATGTTTCATTGAAGGTAGGTCCTCTGGTTTTTATATGCAAATCTTTGTGCATCCAAGTACAGTCTTAACAGTGGATTAGTGCCTTCATTTGTATCCTGAGGTGTGGTGCTTTGGAGCACCTTTCACAGCAAAGTTTGCCTCAAATTAGTCACAGTGCTTTGAAGTTGGTTTTGCTTTGAACACCGACATTTTCAGTATGTGCTGCTTTTCTTCTTTAAATGGCCTAAGGTTGAAGAGCTGAAACTTGTGTGCAGCATCATCAGCTTGTTCAGAAAGTTGGCCTGAATAAAAGTCTTGCTTGATTTGAGTGAGAATCAAAATAAATCTGAAGTGACAGGCTTGCCATTTCCCTCATCTTGGAAAGGGATGAAGAGAAGTATCTGATTCTTTGAATACAAAAAGGCAATTTATTCAAAGGCTCTTTTGGAGAGCACAGCACAGCAATTAGCTCAAAATGGAGCTAAAAGAAGAAGACCAGCAGAGTTGGTCTGTTCCTGCAGCAGATGATAATAAAATTATGATTGCATTGCATTTAGTTGTTCTGGACCGCATTCTACAGAAGTGCGCAAGAATGGATACTGCATAGGAATGAAGCTGATGCCTCTCTCGGACATTCACAGAATCAGAGAATGTTAGGAGTTGGAAGGGACCTCTGGAGATCATCTAGTCCAACCCCCCTGCCTGAGCAGGGTCACCTGGATTAAATCACACAGGAACATGTCCAGATTGTCTGGAATGTCTCCAGAGAAGGAGACTCCACAATCTCTCTGGACAGCCTGTTCCAGTGATCTGTCACCCTCACAGGGAATATGTTTTCCCTTACATTCACATGGAACCTCCTCTGCTCCAGCTCAGACCCATTGTCCCTTGTCCTTCCACTGGCCATCACTGAGAAGAGCCTGGCTCTGTCTTCCTGACACTCACCCTTTACATTCAGCAAGAATGTTCTTGATTAGGTGGGAGGGAGTTTAATGATGCTCATGAGCGTATAAGCTGATGGATGGGAAATCTGGGCTAGTAGCTCACAATGGACAAGAAATTATGTTGGTGAATCCAAAGTAGAAGATAGAGGTTTCTTGGGATTTTAAGGAGTATATGTGAAGACAAACAGAAATCTGTTGGGGAGCAGTCACTTAACTGAACAAACAAAAGTGGGCTGCTTCTGTGCAGTCAGGAAAACAAGAGGAAAATCTCTCAAAAGTGGACTAAAAGTCCCTAAAACTTCCTGAAAGCATGGCTCTAAGGACCCTGTATGAAAGTGGTTAGAGAGGCTTATGCGATACTTACTTTATTTTCTGTCACTGCTCATGAGAACTTGACTTTGGAAAGATCTCCAGATTCTACAATAGAGTGTCTGCAGGAGAACTTGTTACGGTTAGCAGATGGAGTTTGATCTCTTTGGCTAATAGTCATTTGGAAATGTGAAGACAGTATAGCAGGAGATTGTTTCAGAGCTCTCTTTGGTGTAGGTCTGTATGTGTCTAGTTCTGCAGCCCTCAAAGTTCTGTAATGATCGTTCCGCAGTCCTCAAAGCCTTGGCTTAAGGCATCTTGAGTTATGTACCGACAGCTCTATCGATACTGGAGCTGATTCTCCATGTATCTTACTCCAGTTTACTCTGTTGCATTGCTGACTTGAGTAACTACATGCTGGTAAATCACAATCAAGTTGTCTCTGCTAGTAGCAGTGTGTATGGAAGTTGTACAGAGTCAACTCCTCTGCAACAGTCCTCAGCACTTGAAAGAGTTCACAGGTGACCAGGTCCCTGGAGAAGATGCAAACCAGTGCAAGAGCTACTGCAAAAGGATATAAAACGCTTTGATGGAATTAAGTTGTACAGCAGAGCCCATCAGTGTGTAATATACTTTCCAACTTAACTCTAAGGACTCTGCAGTGTCTTCTGGACATAAAATCCTTCTTTTCCTGAAGGTCTGGCAGGGGTTCACTTTATATACTAAGAGTCTATAGTATACAGATTCAGAGGTCTAAATGATATGCCTATCCTGTGATAGTGAGTGAGAGTCTGGGAAGAATGGAGTTGTTGCTGCACTATCCAAGTTTGTAAAAAGATTGGTACAGGTTGAATCAAATTCTACTTCTCAGAGTTGGTTTGTTTTTGTTTTTTTATTTTTTTTAAAAAGGAAAAAGATCAGCATATCAAAAGATGTGTCCTTTTCAGAGTGAGCTGAAGCCTCCTGTTTTCAGACCCTTGTGCAATTGATGGAAGGAGTGATATGCTGTAGTGTCCCCAGTAGCAGGGGACTTGGTTTGATAACATTGCAGAGGTTGTTATTTTTTTTACCTTGTCATTCAGCACCTGGCACACTTAACTGGGAGTGCTGTTCAGTGTTACCTGTGCTCACAAGAATTTGGGTATATCCCCTGAGTAAAACACCCCAAGTAACAGGCTACAGGATGTGAAAAGCTGTCTCTTTCCCTTCATTAGGTTACTGCTCCTCTCTAAGAAACTGGATATTAATGTGAAAGCAAAGCATAGTAAACATCCCATTTTTAAGCCTGTGACCCAACTATAATATCACATATTTGCTCTTTGGCTGAATGGCTGAGTGATCACAAACACCAGTTTGAAATGTGTCTCTATATACCATGGCTTCCTGATCACAATATTCTCCTGTGAGCTTCAGATCTCCTAAACAAATCAAGCATAGATCCTTCCCTTCCTCAGGTGGATGCTCAAGCCACTGGGACCAGCTTTTCTCTTCTGAGGGCTTTGTGAGTGCTGTCTGAATTTCTTGGATGCTGCTCAGGAGGAGGGAAGAGCAGGTAGAAGACAGGAGTGGAGTTCTCTCCTGGAAAGAAGGAGGGGAGGGGAGAAGGTGGTTTCAGTTTTGTTCTTATTTCTCACCAATCATTTTCCCTGAAGTCAAGTCTGTTTTGCCCAAGAAGTCCTGTCTTTGTCATGATCAGCAATCTTTTCCATCATATTTGCTTTCTTTGCCCTGTTGAGGATGAGAAGTGGTAGAGCAGCTTGGTGGACATCTGGTGAGCAGCCAAGGTCGACCCACCACAGTGCTGTGTTAAACTATCCTTACATCTAGTTGGACTGGAGCTGTGTACAGTAAAGTGTGCAGATCTTTAGCTACTTTGAAAATAGTCTGGAGCAGTAAGGAATCCTAGTGGATTGTTTCCATGGAAGATACTTCTGGCGTATAACAAAAGAGAAAGCAGAAGTCTTTCTACTGACCTGGTCTTGGAATTGTTGAAATCCTAGTATCACAGCTCTTGTGAGGGTTTCTTCTTGCCAAAACCACTTCACTGATGGGATTAAAAGGGACATCTTGTTCAGCAGTATCCATCTACAGTGCATTCACCTCAACCGTTTTTTTCTTGATGCTGTGGCCTACAGGCTAGCCACTGGCTAGAGCTAGTGGCTATAGGAGAACACCTGCGGTCCAAACTGAACTGTGAGTATCTTATCAAGAGATGAGAATGGTTTGGATTCAGTGGATTATCTTACTTTCACTGAATGGTAGGCATTGAAAACAGTTTCAACACAGGGATCATGTCCTTTCTCACAGAGGAAAGGTTCAAGCACAAAACTTTCCGTGGGCAAAGGTTTACTTTGTAGTTGCATTATCTTTTTCCCCGATAAGGTCTGGCCAGAGTTCAAACCCCACACTTCTGATATTGTTGTGTCTCTACTGGAACCAGGAAGTATGAACAGATTTTTCTTTCCTTTTGCTAATAAAAGGAGTGTCATCAGCGTTTCATGCTGCTCAGTTGTGGTAAAAGTCTGGTCAATTCCTGTTTTGTTTCAGCATCCCGGGAGGTTATCTGTTAAGTCTTTATGGGGTTAAAAATGAATCCAGATGTGTTTATGCATTATTTGCTTTAATGCAGTAGGCACAGCTGGTTTGTGGATGTATCCTGGCTATATTCCAACATGAGCAGTCACATTTTCCCCCTCTCTGAACTCCCTTGTTGTTCTAACTATCAACACGAACACAAGAACCACAAGAACATTACTAAGCTTAGTATTTCCAGAAAACACACATCGAGGGTCCTTTTGCTATGAGAAGTTTAAAGATTTGTTATTTATAAATTCATCTGGAGTTGTGGGGTTTTTACCTACTAGCTTTTGAACTTTTGGCATTGGATTTTGAGCCTTTTCTTGCCAATAACACTGGCTAAAATCTTTAAACTGCTCTGAAAGTGTGCTTTATTCATATAAAGCCAAGGGCTCAGGTTCTGGTTTGATCAGATATCATGATGCTTAGTCTATGTGTCTGACAGCAGGCAGGATGGCAGGAGCCAATGGCCAGTTGACAGTACTGGTGGATAGAGGAAAAACATGTGCTGATGTTGCTTCTCTCTGATGGAAGTTTATTTCCTGAAGGAAAATTCAGATCTAAAGATTCAAGATAATAATTCATATATTCTTAATTAGGCATTCACAATGTCCAAGTGTTGCATATCCTCACCTTGGGAACATAGGTAGCCACGTGTCAGCATCACCACTAGACATTCTTCTGGGGTGTGTTGTGTTGTATCTTTCAACCTTTTTGGGTACCCCTGCTTCTTGGTGGAGGTGTTGCCGTTCTGTGTTGGTTTTTCTGTCAGGGTTTCTCCTTGTTCGTTGTGGCAGAGTGTGGCTTGGACAGGAAAGTACAGGATTGCTTTTACATGTGGAAAAGATGTGACTTCTGCTTGATCTCTGTCGCCTGTTGGATCTGTAATAGTAGGGTTTGAGTACTGTGCACCTTTCATGGCTAGTTGCCAGACAGGGACAGACCGTCAGGGCTCGGGTAGAATTGCTTCTGGTGCATTTATGAGGCTACTGGAAACTTTCTTTTCCATTTAGATCTCTGTGTATCTAGACTTGTCAACAGTTGCCAAGAAATTGACTTCTTTTATCATCTAAACCAATAGTCTGGCCAAGAAGAAAGTAGTAGTGGTACAAGTACTTGAGAATTCATTGTACATCCTGATGTCTTCCTTAGAAGATCCCACACATGGAGTTAACTAAAGGTAGAAACTTCATCTGTCCTTTTGAAAGCAAGGTCCTGTTTGTCATGGTTTCAAAAACGATGAAACTGGACGCTCAAGCTGGAAGACAAAAAGACCGACCCTAACATGAGACTGTAAAGCTATTTGTACAGTCTTGGAGACCTCGTCCCTAGTATTAAGTAGGACTGAAATGCTTGTATTTGTTACAACTGCTGGAATCTATTTTAAATTGGTGGTCTCTGTATTTCAATATTTGTTTTATACTAAGCAGAGGACAAAATCGATACTGGCTGGGGGATAGGAGGTGTTATCTGTCTCCAAGATAACAGCAACATATAAGTTGGGTAGACTTGGTGGCGGTAGGTTAATGGTTGGACTGGATGATCTTAGGGGTCATTTCCAGCCTTAAAAATTCTATGATTCTATGATTCTAAGTTATGCAGTGATTTCTCTAGTAACCACATGATTAACAGCATAAGTTTTTCCTTGTAATGCATCCAACTAGATTCCTTTTCTCTTAATAGTTTTTCTTTTGCTAAATTGTTCCTTCATGGCATTTTTTCAGAGGGTTTATGAATTGCCTGGCATTTGTTAGAGAAAATAGTAGAGAAACCTGAGCAGCCATTGTCTTTGGTTAAACTCAGATCTGTATCCAAAGTGCTGGTATTTTTAGACCTAGGAGATCAGCTTAATTCTGCCTAAACCCAGCTCTAACTGTGAACTGCAATCCAGGCTTTAGTTTTAAAGTGAATGTTAAATTTTGGGGTGGTTTTTTTGTTGTTGTTTTGTTTTGTTTTCAGAGTTAGGAACTTACTGAAAGTGAATACTACAGGGATCAGTGGATAACTTGTCTCTCTTGATATGCTGCCTACAGCTAAAATAAAACTAGTCACAAAGGGCCCCACCCCTGTAAGAACTTAAGGCACAGTGCTCACACACAGACTGCGGGACCTGGAAACAATTCCATGGTGTGCATGTGTGTACTGCTTTGGCTTTCCCGAGAGAAAGCAAAAACTTTTGTGAAGAAACTTAGAGGCTGAAGGGGTTAAATGAAATATAACTCTCCTTTTCCTGTGCAGTAAGGATTAGTAACCAAACAGAAGCTAGAGGCAAGAGTGCTTAAGAGCCACTGTTTGAAACAGAGGATAGGAAAGTGGTTTTTGGAGCTTGGCTGCAGAGTGATGTAAGCGTCTCCAACTTCTGTTACCACCTTTCACAGGTACATGCTGAAGGTAAGAGTTGACTTTGTTTTCTGGACTATCTCCTGATTCCTCTACCTGAATATCTATTTCCTTTTCAGTGTTGTTT
This sequence comes from Heliornis fulica, assembly GCA_013399135.1. Taxonomy (NCBI): domain Eukaryota; kingdom Metazoa; phylum Chordata; class Aves; order Gruiformes; family Heliornithidae; genus Heliornis; species Heliornis fulica. The sequence goes on from VXBZ01003319.1 coordinate 362,459, forward strand.
TTGCTTTTTATTTTTTATTTCCCAACATTTTTTTCATTCACTTAAGAATATAGAGGAGAGACCAGAGTCCTTATGGTTGCAAAATTTTATTTCCTAGTAGAGAGGGAAGACACTCTATGCATTTGTTGAACACTAATTCCTTTCAGTCACAGTTAATTACACTGAGACTTTGTGTAATCAAAATTTCTGCTCCTGATACTGTGGCTGTGGGAGCAGGGGAGTGGAAGGCACCAGTTTGATAGGATGCTGGATGAGCCTGCTGGGGTCAGACATACTGCTCTGCTAGAAAGAATGCAGAAAGCAGGACAAAGTAGCAGGAATATTGATTGGAGAAAGGTGATTTTTGCTGGTAGGAATAAAAGCCTTCCTGGTTTGAGACTCTTGTAATCCCTTGCAATTACCTCTGGCGTATGCTCAGCTGCTTCTGCACTAGCAGGTGCTAAGGGGAGGGAGTGTTTCCTTGTCCATCCTGCACTGCTTTCAGCTGGGTGAAATCCCTTTGAGTGGTTCTCCCGAGCCACCTACACCGTGGGAGTCAGCAGGGCTGTTTGTGAGCAGAGGTGTGCAGGCCTGGATCTTATCCCGGAGGAAGCCTGGTGTGTGAGGCAGGCCAAGAAGGCAGCTTTGGGGACCTCTCCTGGCACAGGAAATGGTAAGGGGTCAGTAGCAACGTGGAAGGGTGGTAGATTAGCCTGGTGCCCCTCGTGTGTGGTCAGACGGAATGGGAGGAGCAGGTGATTTAAAAGCAGAGTCTGAAAGCTGTGGTGAAGGTTATGATAGTTCGGAATGGAGTTCCTTGCAGTAAGAATATCAGGAGCTTGGGAAAACAGTGTGACTTTTTATGTTTGTCTGCAGACCCTAAAGAGGGCTGTAAACACCTTTGCTCATTACTTTTGAAAGTGTCTTTACAACAACTGGAGTTTATTTTATGGCTTATGTGTTGTACTTATGAGCCCTTTAAGAGCTTCTCTCTAAGCTGACTTGCAGCTTACATGGTTTTCTCCTGGCTTCTTAGAGAATGTACCTACCACCCTCTGTAATGCCAGAGCACTTCCCAGTCTCTGTAGATAAAGCAGCCATGAAAAACCATTGTTTCTGAGGGGCAGAGTGCTGATGAGCACATGTGCTACACAGCTCTGGGTGTGTTGGACAAACTAATTCTGGACTTTCACGACAAACACCCTGCTGTTCCAGCGAGTGAAGAGAGGTGTTTGTGATGTGCAACAAGAGTGGATAGGACTTGTGGATCTTTGGTAGGGCATTGGCTAAAACTAATACTCATGTTAGTAAATGGCATGTTTAATAAAGTGCAAAAGAACCAGAGCAAAAGAGAGCAAATTTGCTGTGTGCGAAAGTTTTGCTTTTAGCACAATTTCCTGTCAATTGTGAGAACTAAGACATCTTTTTCAAGCATATTCTCAGGTTCTCACACGCTCTGGAGCATCCTGACACCTCAGAGATGTTTGGGTTTAAAATGTTTTGCTTCCTGAGTGTAAATGCTTGGTGGCTTTCCATCAATGCTGGGATATTTTCTTTGCAGCGTTTGCATATTCCAAATCTGTTTGCTAGTAAACACTGCGCTCTCAATGTAACATTTGAGAAAAGGTGTGTGGTGAATGGTCTGAGGTAATTTTGAACAAGGAAGTAGGTTTTTTATTACTGTTCTCTATATATATTAAAAAGATTATTAAGCATAAAGCTAAATTATCTTAAGGGAAAATAGCAATTATGCTACAGAGATGTTAGAAAACAGATTATCTCAAATGTTGCTGTTCAGTAAGTGTAGTAACTTCTGATGTAGACAGTGTCTCTGTTCTTGGGATGAGCTCCCCCCCCAGATCCAGCTACTTACCAGCTTGATGAAAGAGAATGCAGATAGAGTTCATGTGCTCCAGTTGCTTCAGGGATTACCTCACAAATTAGACACCAAGATTCAGCTGGAGTCTGTGCCAGTGACTGTGCCCTAACTTGCTGACAGGGTTTAGGAAACAGGAAAGGAGTTCTGTTGTTGCAACAAGTTTTCTTGATAGTGTCTGAGTTACTTTAGAATAAAATTTGCTCTTTTAATACAAACGTTCTGTTAAACTACGGAATATTCAGGAAAAAACTCTGATCTTGATCAAGGGCCCCTTCTTCTGAATTTTGTGTAAATTATGCAAAATACTGGTTTGTGCCAGTAGGTAGGGCTTAGACTGCCAGGCTCTCCCTTTGTTCAGAGGGGGGCTTTAAATGTTAATATAATGCTAACCTTTTTCATGTGTGTACCTTGTGACTGATACACAGCAAACAGATTATTTTAAAAAGAGGATGAGAGCTGCAGGTTTGTGTAAGAACAGCACCTAGAATCCATAGGATGCAATTACAATAGTCCTCACAGCTCGTGTTATAGGCTCATCCTCAGCTGAGTGTGAGGGGAAATATTCTCCCGTGGCATATCGATGCTTGGTGAACTCCAAAGGCTGTAAGGTGCTTTGGTCCTAGGTCTGTGGGAAGGATTATGCAAAACTGATGAGCACCTAGCATAGCAGCAGAGCCTAGAGGATGATGGATGGTTGCTCTGATCCATTACGGTCATTTGCAGTTATGCCCGTGGTATGATGGACTTGTCAGAAGGACTTATTTCACTGGAAATGATGCTCTGCTGGATACAGTTTCACTGTCTCATTTTTGAACACTCTTGGATCTCAAAAGTGATTTGTCTTGTATGATAAATATCAAGGATAACTAGTTGTTTGAGAAGGGACTTTACTATAAAAGGATTTGAGCGGGTACCTACTCACATATGCATAGTCTATATACAAACAGCTTGTTTATGCTTTTTGCATAGTAACAAGCTCGCCTTCTTGACATGCAGTCATGGTGTATAGAAAGGAGTACCATCCACAGATTGTTTATTTCCCTGCCTAGCACTTAAAGCAGTAATTGGAGGCTCTGGCTTGGGTGTCTGTAGGAGAAACCAGCTTCAGAGCAAAGAACCACTTTATTTTTAGATCACACTGTTGTCATTTTGCTGTGATCACACAGTGGAGCATGTGCTTCCTTTGAGATCTCTCCAGGCACTGCAGTGCGATCGCACCCTCCTCAGATCATTTTTTGAGAAGTGTATTTTTAGTGACAGATGAAAGATGCTAGGGCCTGTATCCTCAGAGCCTGCAGCCCAAATTCCATCAGCAGCACATGTTCTGCCTCCTAAGTTGAGTAGTCAAAAGTTCTGGAGGGTTTGTTTGTGGTTTTTTTGGCGTGTGTCTGTGTTGTGTCCCCTCTCAATTTCTTTCAGTTTGCCTCCTGCTAGGCACCTGTCCCTCACAGAGTAGCATATTCAAGCCCTCTGGTTTCTCTGGGGGAATTCCTGCTTCCTTCCACTGAACAAATGTCTGCATCACAGTCAGTGAGGGTGGTTCCTTAGGGAAAGGAAGTATATACATACATGTACCCATACAAGTGTGGCATGCTTGGCATGCCTAGTGATTATATATATATAAAGAGTTAAAACTGATTTAGGTTTAAAAAAAGGTAACTTGGGTTCCAGAAACAAGCAGAGGCAGCAGCAATCAAAACCCACATGAGTTCCACAGCAAATACTCTTGTGTTTTACTGTCTCTGGTGTTAGTCCCTAAGCAGATTTACCTAAAGGTAACACAGGTATTCTCTATGGATATGATAAGTATACTGTTGAATGTACTGCTAAAAGCTACTCAGTTTACAGTGATGTAGATCTTGCAAAGACAGGCAGAAAACAATTTGCTTTGTTTAAGCTTCTTTTTGGAATAACTTATTTTTAAAACAAAATTATTTTAACCCCTTGGACAACAGAGAAGTTTGGCATATTTTATTTAGGATGGAATGAAGTTAAATAAAATCTGAAGTAGTATTTCAGCATTGAAATCCTTTGTTTTCCTAACAAATTCTTCAAAATTTGAATTGGAAGGGATTAGTTTCAGCTGGCTAACATGTTTGTAAATAGCAGCGGTGCTCAGTGTTGGGTAGTATTTGAGATCAGGTTAAATAACTTGGCACAGGTTAAGCTTCACTTATACAAGGCAGTAGTAAATGTAAAAGGTTGTCACCCATTCCTCTTAATTATGTTAGTGTTTGGGATATTACATCCTTGTCGTGTATCTTCCATAGGCAGCCTGTGGCTTCTGACTGCAATGTTAACCGCATAAATTAGTCTGTGTGCACATGTCTTTATCCCTACATGCTCCCAGATTTAATTAACAGCTAAGCACAGTGAGACTACCAAAATAGACGGCAGAATCCTGCCTTTGCTCCTCATAATAGACCTCGAGCTGCGCACCTAACAGTGGTTGCAGAAAATTGAATCTCAGCTGATGCTAATAGGTAGGCAGTAAATTGTCTGCATGAAATACTGCATTAGCTCCTGTAAAGGTCTGGCATAGGGGCTGTGGTTACTTGGAAGATACTGCTTCACTGGCCTAAATAAACTTTAGAGACTTCATTGTGGACTTTGGAAAGTGGGGAAAGAAGCCCATCTGCTTCTTTGCCCACCCACTATTAGGGAATGTGAGAGGCCTTTCTAGAATTTCTCTGTTTCACAGTCTGATCTTGCTCTTGTACCTGATATAGAGAAACATCTGATGGTTTTTCATTTATAGTTTTGCATTATTTCAGTACTCGGATTAAAACTGTACGAGAGAGGTTGCTGTAGCTTCTCTAGGTGCTGCTGAACTTGGTATTGCTGTAGAAGTCCTCTGTAAAAACACTGTTAATCTAAGCCAGGTAGGTTGTGATGGTCTGGTGCAGATTTATGTGCCTGTTATGAATCAGGCTGAACACTGAGATGAAAACCTATTGATAGAGATGCTTGCATATTACACCATGCAGTGCTCCAGCCAGCTGGTTCTCTGCTGCTGATTAGTAAGTTTGGATTTGGTTTGGGGGGATTTTTTTGTTTGTTTGTTTAACAAGGTGAATTTTAAAGTTATTCCACCTGAAAGTTTGTATTTCATACCATGCTAACAGTCTAACTTAACAGAATTACTTTGTTGATTAGGATTCTTCATCTTCTAGTATGTATTTAGAGCGAACCAATAAATCCAAATACAAATGGTAATGATATCTCTGTAAAACTTTTGACATCTTGTGTGTGGTTTCTCTTTATTCTTTCTCCCTTCCCACAAAGCCCCTTCAACCAGACTTGTATTTAAACATGTTTATCAACATTTATCTATTGCTTTGTCTATAAACAGCTCTTTAACAATGTGGCTCATTGTGCAGTCAAGGCAAAGGAAATTCAGTGTCCTCACACTTTATCCACACATGCACATAAATTGGCTTATCCACCCCAGGCCACAGGACATTTTACCCAGGATTTTCTTTGGAAACAATTCAAACAAAATATGGTTTACTGTAGTCAGGGAAGAAAGCAGGTGTATTAAGTATCTTGAATGTGATAGCCTCTGCCTAAAGGTGTGGTTGGTTTCTTGGTTCTTCTGGGCTGTGTGATGTGGCGGTCCTGCTCTCACAACTCTGCTCCCAGCCTAAGTAAAAAAAGCTTTTTCTTACCCTTGATCCCTTTCTGTGGACCCTTTTTCTCTCCCTGTCTGAATTTCTTTTGTAGGATATATATATTTTCCTTTTTTTAACTCTCTGAGCAAAAACTTAAAAGGTGCATCTTGTTAGACAACAAGGCAACAAAAGCAAGTTCTGCTGGCTGTTTTGAGAGCAAAACAAAAACCATTATGTGATTGGAAAATGTTATGAGTCTGAAAGCTAAAAGACTTTGCTCTGAGTCAATGGCTAAAAAAGAAATATTTATACCAGTAGATAATTGGGCAACATATCATCATCCATTCTGGCTTCCCACCTCCTTCAGCCAAACTTCTAAAAATACAACTGAGTGAGATAAGATGTGTTAGAGGGTGGAGTTGAGAGTGGAGGCAAGGGAGGAAAATTCTGAAATGATGTGAGTAGCAGGAATGCAGTGGCTACTTCTGCTTTAGTGCTGGGTGTGCTAAACTTGACATTAAGCAATTTCTATCTATATTGTGAGAGGCAAAGATTTATTGCAGGGTTGCCAGCCTGTGGTTCATAAGCTGTGCAAGGGCAGCTCCTGTGCCAGGGCTACCTCAGATGGGAATAACAGATCCACACTGGGTAATTTAAATCCTCATCTGGCAGAAAAAGGGAGCTGTAAGGACCTGCTGAAGTTGTAGTAATGCTGGGTGGCTTTGCCGCTCACCTGCGTGCCCAGCTACAACTTGTCTGGTGACAGAGAAGTGGCAACCCTGATGGGTTCTGTTTATCTTCTGCCTATCAACCACTCCCAGAACAGTCCCTGACCTGCATATGTGGTATATGTTTTTGGCCAAAGGATGCTTTAGAAATGTGATTGTCAGTCAAAATAAGACTGGACTGTGTTATGTGCTAAACAGTTGAACCATCTAGCGCTGTCTGGTTATTTTCAGAAAGAATAGAGAAAAACTCAGACCGAGAAATCTGTGAGCAGTGGAACTCAAGAAACCTGTTTTATTCTGACATTATGATTGGACTCTGTAGTGTCTAAACACCTTAAGCCCTTGTTTAAGCAAATCTGAGTTATTCATAGTATCTCTTTCAAGTTTGGATTCCCTTCTGTTGAAAAGAAAAAGTCGTCATCTGAATGGGTTAAAAGTCCATTACATCTCTTGATCCTGGCCCAGTATCTTTTACCCCAAACAAAGGTTAACTTTATGCTTTTGAAGCCCTGACATGAGCCAGCTGATTCAAAGTTGTTTTTACAGATATATACAGGCAATGAAGGTCTTGTTTGCCTAGAAGCATGGAAGTTTAGAGGTTTTTTAGAAAAGAGGTTTAAGTTTAAGTAAGGCATCTTGAGACTTGTTTGTACAGTGGAAGGCAGGATTTGCACACACAAAGTAAATATATGGGAGTTGTTAAAACTGTCATGGATTCTGAAACTTACTCCTGGTCCTGTTGAAGATTTGACTGATCTTGCTAAGCCTTCCTGACCCTGGATAAGAGTTTGTAACTAAATATTTTTACATCAGTTGACCACTGGTAGAGAAATCTCCAAGACTGCCCATCTATCTTTTCTAGACCTCTTATTTGTTATGACATGAGTGGGTTCAGTGTTAAGCTCAGATATAAGGGTGCTTATCCTGCTTTCCTGCTGTTCTAGAATCCTTGTGATCTGTGCAGAGTTAGGAAGTTCCAGGCATCTCCTTTTTGGCCCTCTGATCCTCCTCTTCACAGTACCAGGGAGAAATAGGTGCTGTGGATGCAGTTCAGAAAGGACACCAGAACATCCTTTCAGAAGTTTCTGAAACTTCCACAGAGTATGATTTGATCCATACTGCTTTGGAACAGAAGTAAGGGCTGCTAATAGAAGAAGAGCTGCTGAAGTCAGATTCAAGTTTGACCTTCTCGGTGTTCAGAGGATCCTTGGGACAGTGTTTTTCAGAGAAGATGGCTTCAGAGGTCAGGTCTGGACTGACTTTTTTTAACCAAGCTCACAAACGACTGGAACTAGTTACCTCTTTAACCCTCTTATTCATCTAACCTGAGCAGTTAATAATGTCAGACCTGGTTGGCTAGACAATTTGAAACTGTGTATGGACTGGAGGTTTCAGCTGGATGTTGCTCTAGTACTGGGTGAAGATTCTGGTTGTTCCTTACTTTTAATGAAATGATTCTCATAATCCTCTTGCTGATATAACTTCATGTTTTAGCACTGCAGCAGGAATTCCTCCATGTGAGCTTTCCAGCAGCTGTTCCATATCTTGAGCATAAAGTCACCATTTCCCCTCAGGCCCTGCTGCTGTCTTGGGGTGGAGGGGGCGGAGATGCAGTTCTAGCACACAGTGGGAAAAGGAAGCTGAGCCTAGTTGAAGAGAACTGAAGAAGGGCAGGAGGGGCACAGGGAGCAGCAGCTGCTGTTGTTACAATTTAGAGCACTGAAAAACACTGTCCTTTTCATTCCTTCCCCCCCACACCCAGCCTTCAGTGGGAAGAATGGCATTCAAGCAGAGTAAACATATGCTGCTGTATCTCAGGTCATTCGAGGGGTGAAAGCCATCAAACCTGGAAACAGAACTTGACCTTTTTTCCAGGGTTTCAGGCAGATTCCCCTGTCCCATCTGTGTTGGTTCTGGTTGAAAGGAGGGCAGAAGGGATCAGTACTGAATGCTGCATCTGAGGAACTTTTAAAATAACGAGTTTATTGAAGCCTAGAGAATCAGATTTTCTTTTGCAGTGGGGAATTTAATAGGATCCAAAAAGCCCTGTTCTTCCTTATGAGTATCCTTCCCAGAATGTGTTGACTAGTTTAATTGGGCTGGATAGCCTGAACTTCTTAAAGTTAAATATAGGATATGTGACAGCAATTTCCATGCAAGTGGAATGGCACAAGAATGCAAGTAAGCACCAGAGCCGTGACCTCTTGTTGCTTTGATGCATGGGTTTTGTCTCAAACCCTAGGTGCTGCTTCTAATTGTCCCCTCAGAATCTTTTCACTCTCTCTGGCTAAAAACTTTCAAGATACTAAGTACTTGGAGAGTGAGAGCACTGCTAGCCCTGATGAGTTGCTTTACTAACCTCCTCTCCAGAAGTGTCACATGGTTTGACCCCAGCTGCCTATCTGCCCTTTTGCTTGAATACCAGAAGGAGCTGAGTGGGACATCCATTAAAAGGGACCAATGGATGTGATTTCCACAGCCTTCTCCATGAACTTGAGAGATGCCTGGAATTGAAGATGTGAAAGAAATTCTAGGGAAGGGAGATAATTTTTTTTTTCTAGCTGATCAGTCTCATAAGTGTGCCTCTGTTCAACACCAGCATCATTCAAGGAAGATGCTGTTCTCACAGTGCCCTTTGCTAGTGGGGTGAGGACATTAGAAGCTGCTTCAGGAAAGCTTTTCTGTTTGCGTGCATGGAGCAGTTCTCTCCTGGCTGTCCTTTCCCTCTGAAAGGATTTGATAGTTGAGTAGGGTTGTGGCACAGATCTACCCCATGTTTTGACTCTGCAGCGCAGAGGGTGTACTTGACCTCTCGTGGAGGGCATCTTCAGGTTGTTTCATCCTTGACTTCAATGGGAAGAGTAGCAGTAGCCTATGCGGGTGTTAGAGGTACAGTCTTCCTTAGCTTCTTAATAAGGACTAACACAAAATTAATGAAAGCCTATTTGTGTAAAAAGCTCACATATCATTTTCTTATGAGTCACTTGATATGTACTCAGCATATGGGAAGAGAAGCTTATCAGTGCTTGTTTTCCCAATTCCATTTTCCCAGTTCGTTGCTCTTTTGCACACTGAATTTAGTGCAACTAGATTTTCAGCACTTCAGTAATTTTTATATCTGAAAGAAAAAAAAAATACATTCAAGAACAAGCTTTTTATCCCCAGCACTGTGAATGGTGGGAGCGTGAAAATCCATGGAATTTATGGACTTAGGAATTGTGATGAGCTGTGATTCAGTGGGGCCTCACACTATGAGAAAAATGGTTGCCCATAATAAAGCAACCCAAAATATGAAAAAGTTAAATCAGACAGGTTTCATTTTTTGGACAAATTTTGTTTCTGATTTGATATTCTCATGCAACAATGATTTTTATATCAAGATTATCATAATTCTATGTTTTATCTGGATTTTTAGTCCAGGCTAAAGAAGCTATATATTGTTTTAATATTAAACCAGATCCAGATGTTACAATGACTGATTAAATGTATGTTTCATTCCTGATGCTTTGATATACCATGAAAGGAAGATTTTTCCAGCTTTCTTTTTGTCTTTGCTTTCCCAAGTTAGAATGAAGCTTAAAGTAGATAAAAGCTTGCTAGGAGTATCCAGCCAATTTCTTCTTGCTGGGCTTAATTGACTGGTCATGAGAAAATGGTCATAAGGAGCAAGCAGTCTCTAGTGGCTGCAGTGTCAGTGGTCACAACTGTAATCTTTGGTGAGTGGCAACTCGTGTGGGCTTGGTTGCTGCAGCTCAAAAGAGGAAGGATAAAAATAACAGTAGGCAATGCACCAATAAATTTCTGTGGTCTCAAATGTACGTAACGCCCTGATTTCTAGGAATTCTTGTATCCTGTTGTATGCTGGCATGCCAGTCTGTGTGGCCTGATGTCCTTCCAAGTTCTGCAGAAGGGATATAGCTACTGATGGTTGAATTGTAGGATTTTTTCCTGTAAGTTGTAGGATTTTAAACAAGCAAGATCACACAAAGACAGATGTGAAACTTCACCAAGCCACACAGGGTGAATACAAGGTACAGAAATGTTAACTGTGGAATTTTTTTTACCTTGGGTTAGTTGAAGTCATTACAATCTTCAAGTATTTTATCGTGTGTGTATGTAAAAGGGTGGGAGGGCAGACATGCAAAAACATGTATCTTCCATTGTGCCCGTGGATGGTGTTCTCATAATACCAGAGGAAAGTTCAGGGAAGTATTTTCACTCAGTAATTACATTCTGGCTTGCTGTGCAGGGTAATTTCAAGCTTTGCAGTTGCCTTCATCTGTCCAAGGAGTGTAGTGATAAAACTGTTTCTCTTCCTTTTATTTTAGTTCCACCTCCATTTTTTACTGTGTAGCATCTTAGCTTTTCTGCCACACAAGCAGCAAAGAAACAAGTGATTCTGATCAAAAATATTTCTGTTCTCACAGGTGGAGATGAAGAACTTGTTCCTTCTGCTTATGCTAGCAATGATGCCACCTTCTGCGTTTTCAGTAAGTAAAAGCTCTTCTAAACACTATTAGGAGAAATGAAAAATGCTCTGTTAAGGACTGTCAGCAACTCTAACTCAAGTATTTTGTAGACAGTATTCCTGAAAGAGCTAATGGGTTCCAGTCATCAGGCCTATTGCAGTACATTATGGAAAGTCTTATGACAATTAAATACCAAAATTCTGGTAGTGCCTTTGGCTCTAGGTGTGTTACCTGCAAAGCAGTAATTGCTGCCTCCTGTTTCAGAAAGCATGAATCTTTGGTTAGCTGGTTTTTCTCTTCTCTTTGGTCTTAGTGGTCTAAGTTGCATGGTTTAGCTTTACTGGGGGAGGTAATCTTAGTGAAGCCAGTTTGATATTGTAAGGAAAAGAATTCAGATATTAGGAACTGGGATTTCTCTTCCTTTCCGAGACACAAATAGAATCTTTTTTTCAAGCTGCATTTACTGAAGATATTTTCTCTGAGTTTAACTTCAATTATCTTACTGAGTTGGACATCTGAGGTAAAAGGTGACCTGCTGAGTGGAAGTGTTAGCAAAGGAAAACGTGCTATGTTTGTTAGGTATAAACGAACAGAGAGGGTAAAAAATAAGAGGTAATTATCACCTGGAGTGAGTGTTTTGTGGGAGTAGTGAGGAATTATAAATATGCCATTAAAATTAATGAGTCCATAGCTTTTAATCTCCAGTATGATCTTGAATTTCTGTTCCCAGATTCAACATTCACAAATGCTTTCTAGGCCTTCTTTGAAGATCAGGGATGGGAGGCCAGAAATCAAGCAGAGTTTTAAGTCACCTTCTTGCAGAAGGAAATATGTTTAAATGGGGTCTTGGTATCTCACATCTAGCAGAAGATAGTGCTGTACAAACAGAATATACTGTATTCAGTCCATCTATTCACCTACCTATCTCTAACCTGGCGATTTTTTTTTGTTTTTTTTGGAAGGGAAGTGACTGAAACATCCTGCAACAGAGAAGGTTGACATTCCTCTATAGTGTTAGACTGTGCCTTGCATGCAGTCAGTAGCTGCTCTTGAAAGCATGCTAAATGAAGGAAGAATGTTTTGCTTAATTTCAGTTTCCCTCATGTGCTAGACCTGTCTAAGCCATGAGGAAGCATGAAGATCTAACAGCTCTGAGGGACCATGCTGGGGTAATTTCTATTTATTTATTTATTTCCTGGGAGGAAAAACAAACGGTGTTGGTTCTGTACAGGCCACACTGACCAGATGCTAATGCAAAGAGGCTGAATCATAGCAAGAGATAGTCAGATTGAGAGAGCTGGAGCTGGCAGGATTGATGTTAGCAATGGCAACTCAAGTCTGTTCTGGATCAGGCTATGGCCCACAGGAGTAGTGGAGCTGCCTGAAGTCCCGTAGGTGGGACAGCGCTGGGAATGCAGTGCCTGCGTGCCTCTGTTTCATCATTGCGGAAGAGGAGTCTTAGCCCTGCTGCTATAAAAGCAAATACTGCACATATGTGTTGGGAGGATGGAAGGGGAAGGAGAGGGTGAGACTGAAAACTGCAGTAGGGAATATTGCATGGTGGGAAAATAAGTTGGAGAACTGCTTGCTGTTCTACACCATTCTTCACTCCTCTGGGGCTTCACCTGACATGGCAGGCTTATCGAAAAGTAACCTAATGCGCAGCACTGGCAATATCCCTTCCCTGTGCTGTTCTTTTGTAATTCCCAGTGGCCAAAGCGTAAGAGATAGACAGCATGTGCACTTCCCCACACCAAAGGGCTTCCTTTAATGCACAGTAGCATATCTATAGGCTCTGCCACTTCAGTTGTGCTAAATATTAGATCCAGGGCAGGCCTGCAGCTGAGACAGCAGTTGTTTTGATTTTGGTATCAAATGAGCTGCCAGTATAGCAGCATGTGGGTAGAAAGGTGGGTCACCTCCAGCTATACAGTGAATAGCGTACACCTCAGGAGGTAGGTAGCGGGAGCACTAAAAAACAGCAAAAAAGGCATGTGCTAACATGTGTGAGGTTTATTCCAGAATGAACCACTTATCTCTTAGATCCATCCTGTCCACTGGTGCACACAACGATTGGACACCTTTTGGCCCAGACGCAGGAAAGTGTGAACTTAAAACACTCAGGCTAACAGTGCTGATGGGAGTACAGCTGTAAATGTGTGAGCCGCAGGCTTACACAAGGATGGAGATGGGTCTACCAGGATTCATGTCTGCTTGTGATTAAAGAGTGTAGATTGATGCCTGCTGGTTTTCATCTCCTACTTTTGGAGTAGAGTATCAGAACTTGCCTTAACTTTATTGATTTTTAGCCTAGGGAAAGCAGCAAATAGAATAAAGGCAGAAATGTTGACAGGGCTGAAACTTTAAGAGCAGCTGAGGCTATTGCCCACATCTCTCTGCTCACAGTCTGAGAGTGCTGGGGTTTGTGCCAGACATTTAGGAGCAAGGGAGGGACCTCTGCTTGTCAAAGCTACTGACTGGTGAGAATTTCCTACACAGTGCTTTATCCTTGGTGGGACACACTAGACTCTCCTCTTTCCTGGTAGAATGTGGAGAGGCTTTTACCACACAGCACCTGCCATGACCATCTTTTTTTTTTCATTAGGCTTTGAAGGATCTGGGAAGTGAGATCACCCGTTACTACTTAGCACATTTCATCTGGACAGTGCTGCTTTCTATGGGTCTGCATCCTCTAGGTTAAGATGCTAGTTTTAATTTCTCCTAAATAAATTAACATTGTTATTGTTTTAACACTGTTAATCTATTGACTGAACTTCTAAAACCCTTAACCAGATATGACAGAAAAAGCAGAAGGTGTAGTGCATCTAAGTTAAGGTCATACAGAAACAGTGAAAATTACTGTGAGGAGGGAGAAAAGAAGGAGACTTTACCTTTCCCTCAACAGAAACATTATTAGAAAAAGTGCACAAGAATAATTGTACTGGGAAGAACCAGTTCATTTTGCCCAATATCTTATCTCCAGCTATGTCACAAATGCATTTCTGGAAAAAAAAAAAATTATACGTTTCCAGTATTTGTAGTTTATGAACCATTTGTTCTGGAGATGTCTCTATTTCTCTTCCCTGAATTTGGTCGGCATCTCCTTGAAGCCATGTAGACTCCTGCTCCTGAATTATAAAGATCAGTTTATAAATAATAATTTTATTTATTTGGGTAGGATTTCTGTTTTCTCCTATGTGTCACTTAAGTTACCTATGGGACATCTCAACTGTCATTTAGCGACAAGTCATTTAACTATGAAAGGACATTAAGTGTTTTTCCAGTTTATCTCTGGTTCTTTGTTGTCCTTTATTACTCTGAATTAGCCTTACCAGCTGCCTTCACTACTTCTGTGGTTTTGGTGTATCTGAGAAATGTGTTGAGGAGCTCAGGTTCATTATAGAATTCCAGTGTTAGTGTCAGTCTTGCAGTGACTGGTGATTTCACTACTACCTGTGGTTTTGTCTTTGGGCCACCTGCTCATCATCCAGGCAAGGACTTTTTTCTGGCTGCTTAGCTTCTTTCAAAGGTGAAGGATGTTGTTGAAAGCTTTTTTGGAAATCAAACTGTATGTGATAGGTTGCCCTTGTTGACATGTTTGTGAATCTCTGAGCTGCGATAGTCTTTTAGAGAGATTTGCCTTTAAAAAAGTCTTGTTGACTTTTCCCCAAACATTTTGTATTTATGCAGGTGCCTGCTCTTTGTTATCTTTTCTATTAATTTATCATTAGATGTCAGTTTTACATTGTGTGGGTGTGCAGTTCCTTGGGTTCCCCAGAGATACTTTTGTAAACTGGTGTCAGATTTTCCACTTGCCAATAATGAGATGCCAAAATGGTTTGGCTGAGAGGGTTGTCTGCTAGCGTGTAACAGTTTGTCCATTTCAACCTTGAGTTCCTGTTAGGTCCCTTGGATAAACAACTTCTAGTGACTTCATACTGTGTGTTTTGTCCACTTTTCCAAATAAGTTTGGGGTCATGAAGTTTTCTCACAATCCTCCTCTTTGTGGAGTTTTCTGAATGTCCCCAGTTTCTTCCACAAGGATTCCAAGAATTAATTTGACTTTTCTGCAACGGGTATATCTTTTCAGAGAGCTTTCTTTAACATCAGTCAGCTCCTGGCCACCCAGAGTTTCAGGAAGGTCTTCCTTTTTAGAAAAGGAACTTGTCTCTTCTGCCTGCCGGCCACCATAGTCCCCTGGGGCATCATGTACCCAGTCCTGCCCATCTGACAGGAGAGCAGGGGATGTCAAAGGAACCAGGTATATGGTGGGACAGCCCATAAAGAGGTAGAAGAGTGAGGGGTAGTGGAGCAGGGGGTGTGAAATGGAAAAAAGTTGGGAGCAATGAGGGAGCGGATGATATAGGGAGAACCTTAGGTGTTTTGGGGAGCTGAAGATGTATGGGAAATGGTGGATTTTAGTGGATTTTTAGAAAGGATATGCTAACAAGCCATGGTTAGGTTGGTAGAGGACAATGAAAGGAGATATATGCAGTGACTGTAAAAACCACAAGCCATTAAAACTAATGAAGCCTTGAGGGTTTTTCTCCTCTTTGTGAAGCTGTTTGCCTTAACAAGATACTCTCTTTTCCTGTACCATTTTGTGTTTCGTTTCCTGCTGTCACCATCTTGTTCACTTTCATTCTTGTTTTTCTAGTTTTACTCGAATGCAATTCTTTGGTTGCTTATTCATTATTCATAAAAATGGTACTTGGCATTCTTTGTCTTCAAAGCTCTTTGCAAGCCTGCTGTGTCTGAGCCAAGATCAATGGTTAAGAGAGAATCATAAAAAATCTTTTGCTGATGTGAGTCTGATTCATTCGCTTAGTTTTTGTTGCATTTTCATTTAATAGCATAGCTGGCTGCAGGTGGATTGATCTTGAAAATGCATGTATTGGAATAGTAGCATCTATCTGCATCATAAATGTAAGAGATACACTGACCTTTTCAGCTCCCTTTCAATTAAGTGTGAGTGGTGAATGGCAATGTCTTGCAGGGCTTAGCTCTATGGAAACATTATAGGTGATCATCGCTTTAGGACTGAGTGGGTCCTCTGGATATAGAAAGGAGAAGGAAATGGATCATGTCCTGAGGAGCAGTACATGGTCTAAACATGAGCTAGCTCCATGTGGGTTGTTTTTGTCAGGGCTCTAACAGCACTACTGAGCTTTACTGGCCCTGACTGGTCTCACCCCAGTCTGCCCGCAGCCCAAGACCCCACTGCAGCTGCCTGGTGCTGGCAACCCCTGCCCCAGCAATGCGGCAGCAGGGTTGGTGTCCAGCTCCCCACCACCATGATGAGCCAAGCCCACCTGCAGGCCCATGACCTGGTCTGGCTTTGGCCATACTCCTCCAGCTAGGGTCGGCCCCCAGCTTGCCCTGCTGCCCTGGGAGAGCACCATGCGACTGGCCCCCAGCCCACAGGGAGCAGCCAACCCTTGGGCACCGTGACAGTTGTGTTGTGGGGGGGGGGGTGGTGGTTCTCCCCTCTTATTATCTTTTCTCCAAGCAATTCTAATTCAAACTTAGAAAAGCAGCATTTTTCACTTCTTACTTGCCAAGACTTTGGCAAAGAAAACATTACAGAATAAATGATTGTGGTGATAATTTTCCTTTCATTAAGTGTTTTATTTTCACCCTTCTTTCATATGTGCCTCATCAGTGAGGCTACAGTTTGGGGATGTGTCAAAATAAACACTAACTGTGTACCAGAAAAAAATAAACCCCAGAAAAATATATATCAGATAAAAGGATTTAGTGTTATTTGAGAAATACTAAGAATGGTTAAAGAAATTGTCTGATTTTTACTACAGTTTTAAGCCCTAAAAATGCTGAATAAAGTGACACCTGTAAATCAATGTCACATTACTCATCATTGGCTATAGGTTCTATTTGCAGTGGGCAACAATCATACAGGGTTTTGTAGTCAACTTCCAATGTCAACAATTTCCCACTATGTCCTCAGTGCTGGCACTGGAGTTTGTATAGGATCTGAATAGATTCTAGTTGACTATGATGAAGCTCAAGAAACCACCGTAAAAACTTTTCAGTGTCCAAAACCATGCTTCAGTTGCAACTCAGTGGGCCAAAGCTATGTGATCTGTGCTAAAAGAAAGCATTGCCATTGTCCAAAACCTCTCAGGCATATAGCATGGATATTGGTAACCATGCACTTTGAGCAGCGGCTGATGGAGTGGTGTAACATGGTGTTTTGTTGGTGCTTGTCAGTCTGGAAAAGCAGCACTGTGAATCACAGGATAATTCAAGTTGACAGTCTCTAGGCCCTCAAAGGTGCCCAAGGAGTAAGGGAAATAACCGGGTGTAAGAACTTGGCTGGAATTTTTGGACCTGTGGCTGCAGACCTTCACTGCTCACTTTGGGCTGCAGAATGAAGTGATGTTTGCTTTGATAGCTTGCTAGTATTTGAGCTGCATTTGACTTGCAACAAGGCACCAAGAAATTATTCATGCTGAATTGTGGGTCCACATTTGGTTATATGAACTTGATGGATCTCTGCATACCTGCAGTGCTTCTCTCTGGGAAGTGCAGTCCTCTTCCCATACATAGTTCCCTATCTATCTCATCAGACTGACTGAGAAGTCTTTAAGACCCTTATTAAAGTGTTCCTACATACTGCCAACATCTTCTGTCTTTGAATCAAGTCCCATTGGTAACTTCTCCTCCAGTGTGTGTTTCATAGCATAATATATATATCATATAATAATTTAATTTTTTATATCTAGTGCCCTTTTCCAGAGTTCTTTTGTGTGTCTGATGCACAATGGAATTGTCTTTGCCTTTAAAGTCTGAGCTCTAGTGACTCAGAGGGCTTTTTATTTGCTAGTTATATCACGTACAGTTGGCCTGATAACAGCAGACGCTGCAACTGCATCAGCAATGCATCTGTCTAGGAACTGATGAAAGCAACAGTGTTCATTAAAAAAAAAGAAATTACTAGCCTTCTAAATTCTTATACCACAGCAACCTTTTTACCAATGAGCACAGAGTGGCACCAGGGTTGCCTGCATCATCAGTACACCCAGAAGGTGTAAGCTTCTGTTGTCTCAACAGCAATAAAACTGTATAGATCTGTTGGGCATTAACTGTCTGTTCAGGAGCTTTTAGAAGTCAAGTATAACTTGATGTATGTAACTTTCTCTGGCATTTCCTGAAACTTTAAAATGATATGCCTATTGCAAATAAAGAAACTACATTCTTGTGTGTGTGTTGGCTGAAACAAGTAGGAGGGAAGAGCAGAATGAGTTGGTAACAGCCATGAAGTTCATAGATTTTTGGTCCTGGGGTCCAGGAGGGACTGGGATTTAGTCCTCCTGGCTGAGAACAGATAAAAGCATTCCAGAGTCTAAAGAAAGCAGAAAGAGGCTTTTGTAAGAGAAGATAGCTGATAGCATCTTGTTATCAGATTATGTAATGCTAGGTTTCTTATTTGTTATAAATATGCAGCTTTACATGTGTCTGCATATTGTCATGGTTTAACCTCAGCTGGCAACAAAGCACCACTTGCTCCCTGCCCCCCCAGGTAGGATGGGGAGCAGTAAACCTGTGAGTTTTACTGTTTACCAACTGTAAACTGTTTACTGTTAATGAACAGTAAAACCCATGGGGTTGAAATAAAGACAGTTTACTATGACAGCAAAGGAAGAGAAATGAATAATAACAGAATATACATAACAAATGATTGCTCATCATCCGTCAGCCAATGCCCAGCCTATCCCCAAGTAGTGATCATGTCCTGGACAACTCCCCTCTGTAATTTATATCCTGAGCATGATGCCACATGGTATGGAATATCTCTTTGGTCAGTCTGGGTCAGCTGTCCTGGCTCTGCTCCCTCCCAGCTGCTTGGGCACTTCCTCACCAGCAAAGCCTAGGAAGCTGAAAAGCCCTTGACTTGTTGCTAAGTACTGCTTATACTAACTCAAAAACATCAGTGTTTTATCAACATTATTCTCACACTAAATCCAAAATACAGCACTATTCCCTTTACTAGGAAGAACATTAACTCCGTCTCTGCTGAAACCCACACGTACGCATGGATATGGTTACTGAATTAATGAGGGCTGGGCACTGATTTCTGAATGGTGGAGTTTGGCCCCTGTTAAAATGTTCCTCTAACACTGTACAGCTTTGGGAGCTGCTGGCTAATGCCCCTTTTGGGGTATGCATAAATGGAGGGATACTGAGAAAATGATTGTTCCTTCGCTCTAGGTATGCATAAACCTTACAACAAAGAGTCCCTGCAGATTTTACTCTCTATAGAAGGAATAAAGAATGCTACATCTGTAGGAGGGATATTGGAATATTTATCAGGTTGGTGTGTGTGTCAGGGAAGGGCTTTCTATCCTAATTGCCTTCCAGTAATCTGACTTTCAAATGCTCTTCCTTTGGATTTTTATCTGCATGCTTCTCTCTTATGCTGTCTGAAAGGTCCCTTGTTTCCAGGGTGAGCTAATACTGCTCCTAAATCACTCAGCTGATATAGAGGAATAAGGCTGCAGAGAAACAGAGCAGTAGCATGTTTCATTCTTTTGAGAGTAAGGGAGGAAGTACTGCAGGGGGAGGAATTAGGCATCTGAAAGAAAAACTAGGGAAAATAAGATGCTTTGCTGAAAGCTATAACTCTACTGGTGGGATTATTCCTGTGAAGGCAAACGAGAATACAGAAGACAAACAATGGGCTCAATATCTGGAATGGGAGAAAGGTTTGGCAGGGGGTCAGAGAGATGCTGGTGGGAGAAAGGGTGTAGAAGTGGCTGTAAACTGGGTAGTGCCATTGGGTAAGCATGGTGAAGGCAAACAGTTAGGCTGAACCAGAAAACTTGTCCTGAAGGATTTTACTTGCTGAGATATGAGAAAGAATTGCACAAAGCTTGTGTGAAGTAAATCAAATAACATGTGCTAGGGAGAAAGTATGTCACCTTAGAGAGGTATAGGTAATAGGCAGGAAGAGTTGGGTGACTCTGCAGCTAGGTAGTTGTGGGTAATTGGGTAGGAACTGCATGACTATGATCGACTAATATTTCTGACTACTGCTCTCCCAGCACCAGGGAATTATTCCTTAAAAAAAAGGTGAAAGGGAGAGAAACAAGACTAACTCAGGGATGTACAGTCAGGCAGGGAGCACATACAGAATCTGTTTAAATGACAAGGGAGGATTAACACAGGCATTTTATCCCAACTTATTTGGCTAGCTCCTACATCTAGCAGACACTAGTAAGACGCATCCTTGTCTTACGTAAAAGTAGTTATCGGTTAACTGAAGTGAAAATTATGCTTTGTAAGTGTGGAAGAAGGAATGGAAACTGAGCATGCGCAGGGAAATGTAGAGGATGGGGTGCTGTGTTTGAGTCAGAAGGAGTTGTGTGAAACTAGAGAACTGATTAGGACCCAGCCCCAGGTTTTATCTAGATTTGGTGGGGTACCATGTGTGCAGAAGGGAATTGGACTCTATCTCAGTAATTATTTACCTTTTGTTTTTCTGCATGTGCACTCTTTACTACTCTAAATGTTTAAGTGCCCAAATGTGTTACCTTCTCAGTTGTGTAGTGTGTAGTGTGTAGTGTGTAGTGTGTGTGTGTGTGTGTGTGTGTGTGTGTGTGTGTGTGTGTGTGTAAACTGCCCTGCAGGTGCAGCTGCACAGCAAACTCTGTTTTACAGCGTCGCTCTCTGTGTAGTCTGGCATTTACCTTCTTTTCTCAAGTGGATTTAATCCCATTGCATCTTGCAATTGTAATCTTTTTCTTAGGATATTGCTGCTCATCCTGCTAAACCCCATGTCCTGCTGTATATATGTATCCCATCAGCTGCAGTAGGCCCTTTTTTCCCTGGAAATATGTTATTTCATGTGCTTCTAAGACAATGTATTTTACTTGGTTCCATTACACTTGTAACTGCTTGCTAAACTATTTCTCTTAACATCAGCTTCCATTCAGACTTTCTCAACACAAAATTAGTTAAGGCTGTAGCTAATGATAGCCCAGACCTAGACGGATCTCGTCATTGGACACAGTCAAGTAAGGGGTAGAAAAGAAGTCCATGTATAGAATTTTGTTCCAGTGGTTTCCTTGCTCCTTCTTTCTTAAGTACCTGTCTTGGAGCCAAGGATTTGGAATTAAGTGGCTCTGTTGACATGGAGTAGAGTGATAGTGCTCGAAGTCCCTGAAGTAGTGATTTGCCTTGCTCAGATGGAGATGTTTTCCTTGTTCAGATTGTTATGCACAGTCACTGAGATTCTGTAACAGACACACAGTAACAGTTTAAACTAGATAATACAGCTGGATGTGCTGTATGGCTTCAGGAGATATATTGTAGGCTTGACATCTCTGATGTGTTGTTCTCTGCCACTAGGAATACAGACCAGCAAGGCAGTGTCTTTTGCAAGAGAACATATCAGAGTTCTGCTTCATTTTCATTACATTTTTTCTTGTCTTGCCATGTCTATTTCACATGGCTGTGGTTTTTTTATTTATAGGCCCGCCAGATGAAACGACAGATTGATGTCTGGGGAAGCTGGGGTGAATGGGGCGAGTGCAGTCGGAGCTGTGGTGGTGGAGTCAGTTTTCGGCAGCGACGCTGCTATTCCCAAAGGTGAGACCTAACCTCCTTTTCCTTCCTTTAAACTTGTTTTTCTGTTACTGAGCTCCCACGCTTACATTCCAGAATACATACAGAACAAAAACAATCTCATGTTTGATTCCAGAGGAATATGTCACCTGAGCCTCCTTGAGACGATCCTCACCTTCAGTCCCATCACTGCTGTTTTGAATAGCACTCCAACACATTCTTGTTTTGGCTCCTTCACTAGAGCACAGAGGTTTCTTTGTGAGATGTGAGGCTGTGCAGTCGAGTGATTGGTGTGGCAGCTCAATCCAGTCTAGTGCAGCAGGCCTGGGGGAGAAAGAGAACAGCCCAGAGCAGCAGGTTTCTCTCCTGAGAGCCAGGAACTGTGCCAAGATTTTCTCAGGCTTATGATTCCCAGGAAGATAAATTGCCCCAGAAGAAATGGAAGCGTGGAGTTGGCTCAAGCAGCAGTAACACTGTGCCATCTCATTTGCAGCTGGGTTAGATGCAGTGAGAATGATGATTGGGACTGTGTCTGTTGGGAATGATGGACCTGAGAGATTGTGTTGTGGATAAAAACAAAGAAAAGAGGTAGGAGGGGTGGTGTGGGAGTGGGAGCAAGACTCTCCATAATATCCATAGGGAAAAAGAAGCCTCTTTATGTTTAGAGAAATGGGAGGTGGGTTTTTTCCCCAAAGACTCCAGAGTTATGAAGCACTGCTTCTTCCCACCCAGAATAAAGAAAGGTCTTTTCTGAAACCTGTGTGTTATGATATGCAGCTCTGTGTTATGGTACACAGCTGTGTGTTATGGTAAACCCTTGCGAGCATCCTGGGGAGCCTGTCTCTCCATTTTAGATATTAGACATTGGTTGGCTTTTCAGATCAATTCCTCCGTAACTGTTTCTCTCCATAATTCTCAGCTGCAGTCATTTATGGAATCCTATTGGCTCGTTTAGCTCTTGCTACTAATGGGCCTAGAGTGCATGTGAACAGCATGATAGATGATGTGCATACCTATACTGAACTGGCTCTGGTATGGTATGGTATGGACACCTTGACTGTTTGCCAGCAGACAAAGTACTAAAAGCTCTGCTTCCATTATTTAATTGAAACATGACCCTCAAGAGCTATACTACAACCATTTGTGGCGTGTCTCTCGTTCACACCAGAATGCAAACCACAGTAGAAAATGGCACTAGAAGGTGCCAGCTGGCTGTAGTGGAAAAGAAGTGCATTTTAGGAAACTGCAAGGGTGGTATACTCAATCTGAAGGTGGTTTGTAAAATCTGCCATAGATGTTTTTTATGTGTGTATTCTTCAGAGAACTTCGTGTTGTTTTTCCGTCTTTCAGGACAGAAGGTGCTGCCAGTTGTGTTGGACCAACTCGAAGCTATCAGTCATGCAACATTCAGGTATAGGGCTCTGTGCTCTGATTTTTTGTTTTGCTTGGCTATTGCTCCTTTTCCCCAAACAAACATCATTCTTCTTCACAAGTAATATATCATTATCCTGACATCACTGCTGAATGCTGTTCATTAACACCACCCCTTCAAAAGCATATTGAATTTACGCCTCTGGTTTTATATGGGAGCAATAATGAATAAAAAACATTTTTTGTTGTACAGTTAATTTTCCTCATTTTTCTAATGGCCCAACACAAATATTTTCTTCTCCAAACAGAGCTGCCCAGAAGGCTCACAGGATTTTCGGGCAGAGCAGTGCGCAGAGTTTGACGGGACTGAATTCCAGGGAAAGAAATATAAATGGCTTCCATATTATGGAGGTAATGATAAATGAGTAGGCTTACACTTCATCCCTAACTATTAACAGTGTGTTCTGAAGTGACTGTCATGTTTTTGACTGTGGTATCCTTGTAAGGTACTTCCTTAGCTGGAGTGGTGGGGCAGCAGGTGGCATGGAAACAATCTTTTTGCTTAACAAATTATAAGGAATTAAAGTTTTTTTGGTTGGCCGCTAAAATAACAGCTCCCTTGTGTTGTGTACCAGCACTTGTTTTAATCTAGAAAGCCTTGTGCT
Source organism: Heliornis fulica (assembly GCA_013399135.1). NCBI lineage: Eukaryota > Metazoa > Chordata > Aves > Gruiformes > Heliornithidae > Heliornis > Heliornis fulica. The sequence goes on from VXBZ01003319.1 coordinate 385,745, forward strand.
CCAAGGGAGTGTAATAACAGTCCCACTAAGGAATAACCAGATAGCCACCTGGCCCAACATCCCACCTCTGCCAATGGCCAGCCAAGGTGCCTGAGGAAATGGTTGTGTACAGTGAGGGTTTACCAGGGTATTTTTCCAGCCCCCAGCATTTTGTGATCCAGGAATTATTCAATGTTTGCCACTTAATATCAGTCCACCCATCTGTTTCTGATCCTGTTATCTAAAATCAGCCTCCTTAACAGGCTGCTATATGACATGTTTTTTCTCTCCTACCAGCACCTAGTAAGTGTGAGTTAAACTGTATTCCCAAGGGAGAAAACTTCTACTACAGGCACAGGGAGGCAGTGGTAGATGGGACTATCTGTGAACCTGGCAAGCAGGACATCTGTGTAGAGGGAACTTGTAAGGTTAGTCATCTTGTTGCTTCCTTCATTTACCATTGTGACTGTCAGTCTTCCTGCCCCTTCCTTTTGTTCTACTTGGTCTTTCATAATAGCCCCAGAAAAGGAGGATAATTTGTTTTCCAAGGTGCTGAGGAGCATGTGGACAGCATTTATCTGTTTTTGAATGTAATACAGAAGATGCCAATTCTGCCCTTTCTCCGTCAGCTCCTTTTCTGCCCTATCATGACTTCCCAGATTTCCTAGATTCAGGCTTTCTCATTAGATCAGTCCAGCATTTGGCTATTTTTAATTTCTTTCCTTTGTCATTACAGTTTATTCATGTCAATTCTCCTGTGCTCTGACAGGCCGTTGGCTGTGATAACATGCTGGAATCTTCAAAGAAGGAGGACAAGTGTCTCCAGTGTGGAGGAGATGGCAGCACCTGCTATGGTGTGAAGGGCACTTTTGATGTGCCCAGCCTCCCCAAAGGTATAAAGTATTTAAGTAGTTTGAGCAGGTGAGAAACCTAAACTCAGGCTCCTGCAAGGGCTGGTGGAGACATCTGAACACGTTGTTGTAGGCAGGCTTGGATGTTCACTTGAAATGACTGCATGGCATGGGGCCCTTTAGCTGCTTTAGCATCAGTAAATGTATTGTATTGATGGCCTTATCCTGGGAGTCTTTCTTTGGTCTCGGTTGGTGCCTTTCCCTGCTCAGTCTCCAGCAGGTGCTGTAAATGTACCATGTGAATGTAGTTCTATAGCTCCTGTCCAGTGTCTTGGCAGCCTCACAAGGATTAGTGCAAGTAGAGACAGGACTGCATCTTCTGCGTTTGGCCAGTTTTGAGTGATTTCAAGATTACTGCACTTGTGGTCAAATCTCTCTGTGTTGGGCTCAAATATAATTCTTTTGAATTTCATTAAGTATTTAAAATCTTTAAAAAGGACATTTCTTTGCCCCCTATACTTACTTTTCTGAAGTGTAGTTGGAACCTTTTACCCATGAACTGACCTGTGGATAGTATTGGGTGAAGCTATTCAGACTGCAGGTAAAGTGAGGGCTGATATACTTCAGGCCACTGTCAAAGTCCAGTTGTCCAGGCACCAGGGGCATCTTTGGCATAGAAGAGTGACTGTGTGGCATCCACGGATATTAAATCCCCTACATTATTTTTTTTTCCCAGGGTACAATCAAATCTTCATTATCCCTGTGGGAGCCACAAGCATCCAAATTAAGGAGGTTAAGCCCAGCAGGAACTTTCTGGGTAAGACTGATGTTCAGATTCCAATCATTGTATTAAAATTTGGTTCTCAGATATATGGGGGGCTTTGGGGTGCTTACCTCGAGGGCTTTATAGAGCAGAGGCCCTTGTCAGGACTCTCTTAAAATCAGGGTCTGAATGTTCAGTATCCTAGAAGTATTAGTGATGCTCAACTATGGCCATCAGGTTTACCTTATTTTCTCTCTTGTGATGATCTTCTTGTTGAGTGGGGAATTAAAAGACCTGAACCATGTTCATACTTCCTGCCTGGAACTTAGTCTAGTTGATACAGCAGAAAATGGCTATGAGTTCTGCTGTTTGCTTGGGGGTTGTAAACCCCAACTCCCCATCCCTAACTTTCAGGAGACAGGAGATTTTCTCCCCCACAGATATCTTTCAGGTATCTATCTGTACAACCTCAAATTCTGGTCATGCTGCAGAGGGTAAAAAGAAGGGGGAAATGTCCTGACAGCTTTCTAGGCAGGCTGAGGAAATCCCAGTGGAGAAAGCAAATACCCTTCTGCTTTCTGACTCATTCACTGCTCAGAGTCTAGTGGTTTTCCTTTGTAGAAAACAGGGTGCAGCATCAAAGTCTTTGTCTTCTCAATAGAATGTCTGATGGACAGGATAGTGGTGTAGAGGGGTGTGAATACCACATCTTAATGTCAAGAGGGACATAGTCTGACATAGACTTTGCCTCTATGCCTAAGGCTGGAATATTCTGGAAGCATTTGGTTGTGCAGCAAAAAAAAAAAAGTGCTTGGTCTGCAGCAAAGCTGTCAAGAATCTCACTGCCTGAACATGGAGCAGACCCTTGCCAGAGAGCATTGCAGGGAGACAGTACTGTTGGAGGGTGATGGTCTCTCTCTTTTTCTTTTTCCTTTATCTTCTTTTTTTTTTGCCATGCCTGCAGTGCAGTGTTGAGTGGAAACAGGAGCATCCCTGTTGAGTTCTTATGTTTCTCTTTTGATGTGAGAAATTATGCAGTGTTGGTAGATGCCACCATATTGGATTGTCGTCACATTTAAAGGGTTACAATACTGTCATAAAGAAGCTGGTGTTCAAGCGGCAGAGCTGAGAGCTCTGTGGATTGCAAATACCCTGAACATCTAGAGCAGACCCTGTCTTGTGGCATCTGGAGCTGAGTGTCAGGTTATAGCTGTGTTATTTACTGCCTTTTCTTCTCTGGCATGTGGGCTTGCCCAGCGGTCAAGAACGTGCGAGGGGAGTACTATCTGAATGGGCACTGGACCATCGACTTCAGCCGAGCACTGCACGTAGCTAGCACGGTTATGTACTACGACCGTGGCTCAGAGGGTGACTTGGCCCTAGAGCTCCTCCATGCCCGGGGCCCCACCACTGAACCTCTCGTCATTGAGGTAAGTGCCTGTGCCTGCTCCCCGCTGATGCTCGTGCTCTCCTGCTTTGTGCAGCAGCCCTCCCTTTGTGCAGTGGGAATGCATTGGTGGGGACAACATGGGGAAAACTGGAGAAGTGATGGGACCTGCCAAAGCGTTTTGGTTCTGCTGCCCAGAAGGGAGGAGTCCCTCTGACCTTAAGGGAGTGAAGAGCTAGCACCAAATGGGGTCGGGGTGAGGACAGACTCTGGGGCACTGCTGGTTACAGGGTGCTGCAGGTCAGGCAAGGGTGCTTGCTGTTTGTTACCGAAGCTGCTGGATCTGCTGTCTCTGAGAGAGACGAACACACCCTTCTCTGAAAAATAGTGCTCTCCAGAGTAGCATAGAAGGCGAGGAGGAAATACAGCCTAGAGAATAAGTGCTCCTTGAACAGGAGGGAGGCAGGTCAGCTTGACCGACACGATGGGGAAATGCTATGAAGCGCAAAAGCGCTGCTGTTAGTTCCCTGCCTTTACCCCGTGTCTCTGCAGCTCATCAGCCAGGAGCCCAACCCAGGGGTGCAGTACGAGTACCACCTGCCCGTGCAAGGACAGGCCGCCGGTTACAGCTGGAGCTACGGTTCCTGGAGTGAGTGCAGCTCCGAGTGCGGAGGAGGTAAGGGGAGCGGACCTGGACTGGGCTGGTGTGGGGTGAAGGCAGCGGTGACAGTGTGCTGCCCTCTGCAGCTGCTGCTCAGCCGTCTCCTGCTGGAAGGCAGCACGGGTATCCGCAGGGAGCAGCTGAGGCTTTGTCGGGGACGGTCTCACATGGATTCACAACAGGACTGTGTCCCAGGCCTTGTCCTGACTTATTTTCCATGTCCTGGTCCTCAGAGTCGTTACTAGCCTTTGTTTTCTTTTGTTTTGCTTCAGTGCTTGGTGTCCTTTTCAGGCCTTCTCGACCACTTGAGAGGTCTGCTCCAAGCTGCCCTGCCCTGCATAACTGAGTCACCTCATTCCTCTCTGCCACAGCCTGGAAGCTTCCCTCTTTTCAGAGGGACTGTCATATTTCCTGGGGTGTCACATCATGTTCAGTTTACAAATTCTTTCATGAACAAAGTTATGGCTTTTAAGCTTAAAAAATCCTCCCAAACCCTAACAAACCTAAAAAACTCCTACGAAACAAGAAAATACCCACCAAACCCACCCTCAGACCTCCAGCTGAAAGTATGCAATTTCTATGAGTCTCTTCTGGTCTTCTGTGCTGTTGGCAACTTCAGTAGCTTTTGCCACATTGTAGAAAGTGTGAAGAGTTGCAAATGTCCAGTCTTCACAAGACTGGCCTTCTGGGTCTGACAGGGGACCCTGAGTTCTGCTGCTGTATGCTGCACATGCCATGCAAGGTTCCTTGATGAGCAGTTTGTGGGTTCCCTGTGAGCCACAGTCCACTCATACCACAGGAAAACACCCTTAAGCTACATGGAACTGTTTGGTTTCTCTTGCCCTTACACTGGACTTATATTGATGGGGCTGCCATTCGTACATAGTGACAGACCAAGGACTGCATCTGACTTTTCCAGCTGGGATGGGGCAGGTGTGGACTGTGAGTGAGTTTAGAAACTTGTCTTGCCAACACCAGTGCATTTCAAACCTAGTCCTGGGTGGATTGCACTGACCAAGATGCTCTCTTCTCCTTTAGGTTTCCAGTCCCGCTTGGTGTTTTGTACCATAGACAATGAAATTTATCCGGACTATATGTGCAGGAATAAACCACAACCAGACAATAACAGGACATGTGGCCATCAGACTTGTCCCCAGACAAAAAGGTAAGACTTCCTTTCCTCTTCTGGACTCTTCTTCCTTGTGTGCTTTAGGAGCCAGGAAAAAGAATTACACTCTCACTACTCCATCCCAAAGGGATGGTGCTCTCCAAGGAAATGTTTCACTTCTTAGAGAAAGCCCAAGACAAGGGATGGTGATGGTAACACTGTGATGACTATTTATGTGTTGCATAAGGCTTGATGTGTCCTATATTCATTTTATAGACCAATTAAATTTGCTTTTCAGCATGTGATTGTGGAAGATGGTCTCCTAGCCCACATAGGAGATAGGAACAGATTATTTGTGTTTTGTTCTCTTTAACTGGAACTGACAAAAACAGACAAGTAGGTCAGAGCTGGTGTCATTTTATGTCATTTCTTCATTCCCAGTGTTCTTGCTCTTAGGGCTGAATCCTGGAATCTTTTTTGTTCTCTGGCATTTTCAAAACCCTTTACCTAGCCATTCGCATCTCGTCTCTTGATGACAGAGCTGTGAGTTGATTCACAGAGCAGTAACCAGAGCCTGAACTGTGGATCTCTCTGATTTCTGGTGGGTGCAGTGGAGGCCTGTGGAAATGCTGTTGTGAGTGAGAGGACACTTGGAAACCTGGGAGCATTTTTGAATACGTGGTAGCCTGTAGCTACTTGCTTTAAGTTCTTTAAATCCTTTGTTCTGTGTATAAAGGACTTCTTACGTGTATCTGCCACGAGCCTGGAGTCAGAGTGGAGCACGGAGCTTGCAGATGAAGAGGTAATGAGGAGGAGGAGGTTACTGAAAGCACAGGAAGGCATCTTCCCTCTTCTTCTCTATGCTTTGTTACTCACTGAAGTCTGTGGGGACTTTCCTCCTTGGTACTGGTGGTAGCAGTGCATGGTGCTTTGCTTTGGATACTTGCCAATAAAAATGATGGTGGAGGGTGCTGGCTGGCAGCTTTGCTTAGGTGATTTTGTATGCTCCTTGCTCTTACAGGACTGAGAAGGGGACAGTTATTTTCAGCTTTTGTCTGCTTATCCTGGTAATTGTTTTTTTCTCTGGATTCAGGGTAGAGAGGTGAAGGGATGTTCTAGAAGATCAAGATTAAAAAAAAAAAAAAAAAGAACAGAAAGGAAAAAGAGAGCATTGGGATGGGAGATTGAAACATTGGCCAGCATCCCAGAGTGCCAAAGCCTCAAGGTTCCTCAAAAACTCTTTCTTTGGCATGAGCCCTACAGAAAAATGCCTATATACTGTGATCAGTGCAAGGATGCAACAGATACAATACTTGCAATGTGCACTGAGGTATGAGAAGTGAAAATGACAAAAAGCAAAACAGTTGTCCTTCAGCAAACTGCTAATAGCTTAGGACGTGCAATGCTTTGTCCTCTGACAGTCCCAGCCTTGTGGCTGACTTTGCCTTGCAAAAGAAATGAAACAAATGCCAGACGAGACAGTGTGTTCACAGCTGTAGGAAGCTGGAGAGCCCATCCAGTTGATACAGCTATTCTAAAACTGCACATTTGCTTTACAGTACACGAAAAACAGTTTGGGGTTTTGGTTTGGTTTCTATCACCACTGGAGCTTCTGAAAAATCTTGATCGATGAATTTGTTCTGAGCCCTGCAACTGCATTACTCTTAAGTGGCTTCTGCTTGCTGTAGTGGTTCTCTTTCCAAAGGGAACGTCTTGTTGTATAGCAAAGGAGATTAAGTTTGGGGCCAATACTGATACACTATTAATAGGAAAAAAGCGTATAAGGAGATGAACATGTCTTCTCTAGGCTGGTCTGCTGTGGAGTTTCTAGTAGGGTGTGAATGTGCATTGGCTGGCTGAAACATGGCCTGGGGGTGTGAGGGCAGACCAGGAAAGCAGCTGGAAGGCTAAGGGAGAAAACATGAACCACCTTCACACCCTGGCTGGTGCTTACCTGACTGCAAAGGGGTGGTAGCAGCTGACAAGTAGATCACCGTGATGCTTCCCCCGAACCACAAGTGTCTTCAGGCTGCAGCACATCGGACTCAGGAATGAAACATTGTGTTATCCCTGAAGCCAGGCCATATAAGCTGTGTTCCCAGCTACCTGGGCAGCTCTAAGACATGAGAGTGGGCAAGGGCAGGGATTTTAACAACCAAATAGTCAGATTGTTAGTGGACATTTCCCCTTCCGTTAGCTAGGGTGTATCTTTTCCATGAAAGCATCAGCAGCCAAACACGGGACAAATTCTGTTGAAACTTTTTGGGGTGTTTTTGTTTGTGCTGCTGTTGGAGGATTTGGCCAATGGGTGAAATAAACCAGCTTTTTACTGGCTGTCAGGGAAAAGTTCACAGGCACTTGTGAGAGTGTCTAGCATGTTTGCAGGCAGAGCAAAGCCAAGGTCTCAGCTTGGCTTTACTGTTTCTGATAATGTCTGGAGTGTAATGGGTCATTGGGCTGGTGTGGGTTGCTTTTCTTCTAGATGATCTGGACAGGTTCATTTCTTTGGTGTGTCATTCCAGGCATGCCACTTGTGCAAACATCAGGAGACCAAAAGACCAAAAACCATGGAGAGAAATGTTCCCTCGGGGAGATCTCTGCACTTCCAGAGAAAGAAATGTTTTGTAGTTGGGGGTTTGTCTCTGGAGTGGGACTCACGCTTTGCACTGCCAATGAAGGTGGGCTGTTCTTGGTCAAATGGGAACTTGCCTCTGACTCTGTTCCACAAAGGGACATTTTCTCTGTCTGAATACTGCAGTGGCACGACACTGACCTCCGCTGTGCCTCTGGGCAGTTTAGCTGGGCTTACATTTGCTTGCTTGTTTCCTCTTCTACAGCTGGAAAACTGGGGAGTGGGGATCCTGCTCAGCTACCTGTGGTGGGGGCACCCAGACTCGCTCTGTTTACTGCGTGGCGTTCAACGGTCAGAGCTCCCAAGGGGTGGTGGATAACGCTGAGTGCATGGCGTTCGCGCAGCAGCCTCGCAGCAGTCAGCCCTGCAACATGAGAGAGTGTGCAACCTGGAGCACGGGGCCCTGGTCAGAGGTGAGTTTGTGTCAGGGAGGCAACTGCCTCTTGGCACATGTTGAAGGACGATTTGCCAAAACTTGGGGGTGAAGAGCCAGGCTCCTTTCCTGGGGCTGTGAAAGGTGTGTCTCCCTGGGTATGTGGCGTGTGGGGTTACAGCACTCGTCCCTGCAGTCCTGTCTTCACTTCTGTGTTTTTATCAGACCCATCAGATGTGGCAATAGGCTGAGTTTCTGAGTCAGGCTTGGTGGAGGCAGAGGGCAGTCAGGAGAGCTGCTGTCTCTTCCCCGAGGATGTGCATCATTCCCTCCTTGGTAAAACAGGAGCTCATGCCTCCTGCCTGTGTTATTTCCATACATATTGCAGCCTCAGCATTACTAGCCCTGGGCAGCAGTTGGAAAATCACAACAGTCGTAAGCAGGATGCTCTTGAAACACTGGTGACCTGCTGTTTACTGTGTGTCAGTGCAGGGCTTGTCTGCACACAGCTGCGTGGTGCGTTCCTGATGCTTGTCTTTGTCCATATGTCCAAGAGAGGAAACCTCTTAAACAGCATGTGCTCAGTGCTGAAAGCCAGGCGTTAGGAAGGCACCTTACGCTCCAAGGGCTTAGAAAGTAAAGAAAGTGTCTACCCAGTCCTTAGAGCACAACTGAATTTTCCTCATGTGAAAGAAGTACATGCAGTGCAGCAGCATAAAATAGAACTTCTAGGCATTAACTATACAGACATATACTGTATAGTCCTTCCCCCTCTTCCCTGTGAGACGTGAGGTGTGAATACTGAGCTGACTTCAGGGTTGCAGAGTAAGAGCACCAAGTTTGGGGAAGGCAGCAAATGTCATGATCTTACAAACTGATCCCTAAGTGATTCCTTCCAGGTTTCTCCAAAGTGACTGTATTTCATGTACTCTCAGAGGTAAAAGGTCACTTCAGTAAATGAGTGGCTGAAGCTCAGCTGGGAAGCTCATCTACAGTAGTTCAGACTGTCCCCAAGTTAATGCTCTCTGAAAGAGACCTTGATAATTCGCAGAGAAGTAGGCTGGATTCTAGGAAATACCACTGTGAATTTAAGCGAACATTGAAAATAACACAAACCGGCTACCAGTATAGAAGTTGTATCACAGCTTCACATCATACAAACGGAGCACAAGGTCTTCAGGGAGAAGACACGAGCAACACAAGAACATAATCTTCCTATCTTCCCTGAATTCTTTACCTTGAGCTGAATTTACTCAGGAGTAAATAACACGAGGTTCCAGGTTCTTCCTGCTGTTTATTGTTCTCAGTATGCTCTGCAGTATTAGAGATCAAAAGAACTATGACTAGGCTAAAATCATCCAGTGAACTCCAGACCCCCCAGACCCTATCCACCATGGCTTATTGTCCCGTCTACAACATAAACAGCTACTCTGCTGACTCCCACCCCAGAAGATTATTTTAATGGGTGGTTGGCTGTTTTAGGCAATCACAACATGGTGCTCTGCCCCAATTGTAGGGAGTTCGTGCAAATAGAAAAATAAGTGGAAACCCGGGGCTTCCTTGTAATTGTTGGGCCCCTTTCTGCAGTGCTCAGCCAGCTGTGGGGAAGGGGTCCAGACCCGGACTGTCACCTGCAGAACGCAGCAGGGCTCTCAGGCTCAGGACTTTGCTTGCCTAATGGAGCCAAAGCCATCGGCCACCCAGCCCTGCCTTAAAGAGAACTGCATCCAGGAAATTGGCTGGCACGTTGGAGACTGGGGCCTGGTGAGCACCACACTGTCATGCTTTGGAAATAACTGTCTCTATATATTGCTGTGCTCCTCGCAAACAAGCTCTGATGTGTGCAGTCTTCACCTTGGCTGAGGCTGGGAGCATGTACTGCTTCATTACCAGTCCCTTGGCTCACGGTTGCCTTGTAACTGGCACTAGTAATGCTCCAGTTAATCTGCTGCCTGCTTTGTATGCAGCTGCTACAAAAATAAAGCCTTTGGGGGGTGGGGTGGGGGGAGATTATAGTTTCAGTGACAGTGGAAAAATGCGGCCAATAAGCCGAAACAATCCACTCTTGCTGCTTATTCCCAATTCTTCGCTCTGTGGCTGTGAATAGCAGAACCGCTCTTGGCTGAGCATGGCTTAGAGCTCCAGGCTTCAGGACTGGTCATTGCATCTGGTGAGATGGTTTAATGTATATTTTTGTAATTGTTCAGATAAACTGTGCTTCAGCTGGATTAGTCCTGTCTTTCTGGACAGAGTCAGACTCTGTTCAACCTAGGAAAAGTGCCAGGGGGAGGAGTTTACGGGTAGATCCAGTCCATCAGATGACTTCCAAACACACTTTTTTCCCTTTTGTGCTAGTCAGACCAGCTTGTCCTAAATAAAAATATGCTACACCTGGTTCTTCCTAAATCATGGGCCAAGTTTTAATAACAGCTAAAGAAGTTGCATTCCTTAACCTGATCTTTCCTGGCCCCTGACTTTCCAATATCAGAAAGGCTCCTACCTGGATCTGTTTAAGAGAGGGACATACTCTCCTCATGTCTGTAGAGCTTGCTGTGAGCAGGTGGGTTACACAGATACCTCATCCTCTCCCTTCCCCTGAACTGCTGCTCATTAATCCCTCTTCATCCACAGTTTCCAGTGGGAAGATCTCTAGTTGCCTGCTTACAAAGAAGCCACCATTTTACTTTCCCATTGTAAATGGTTGTTCTTAAATGCATCATTCAAAACTGACCCTCTCACAGCTGATGGATCCCCAAGGTATTGAGATGCCTTCAGGCTGGGCTGAAACAATTCAGTCCGGTTCAGTGCCACACCACTGTGGGCAGCAGCAGATCATCTGGATGTCACACGCTGAGCATGGCTCAGAGCCTAATGCTTCAGGGCTGAGTGCAACATTTGGTAAAATGATTTAAAGTATGGTTTCCTAATTGTTCAGATGAATCCAGCTGAAGTATTGCTTGCTTAGTCTCGGTGGAGGAAGCTGTGCTCAGCCTGCAGTTAATCATGCAGCTGTTTCACGCTTCTGGTCTGTGGGGTTTCTGCATTTGGCCTCTGCTGCCTGCTCACTTGCCTTGTCTCTGTGCCCAAGTGTTCGAAGAGCTGCAATTCAGGCATCCGGACACGCCAAGTCATCTGCGCTGACGGCGACTCCAAATTCTACGATCCTGAGACATGCAAAGCCATCCAGCCACAGAAACCAGCCACCCTGGGTAGCTGCAACATGCAGCCCTGCTACCTGCCACAGCGTGAGTGGTTTTGCTGCACACCTAGCTTTTCCTAGGATGCTTTTGTTCAGGAGTAGAAACTCCCAGCTCTGCACCAGGTTAGGTTTTCTGTCTGTCTCCATCCTGTGCATTTATGTTCTGTGCACATAACCATGGCATCTTCAGAGTGCCAGTACCCATGCTCTTTGAAATGTAGATAGGCTTGGGAACAACACTGCTCTATGTCTGTTTTGAATTCAGTATCCTGATGGCTCTGTCCCTATGTGTGCTGCAGACTGGCACCGAGACTCCCAGTCAAAAAGGATGGTGACCTGGGCAGGCTCATTAGCTAAAAGCTATATCCAGCTCTCATCCCTCTGTAGAACAGGAGGCACAACTGCTCAGAAGGTTTTGCTCGCTGTCTGTGTCTAGTCTTCATGCCAGAGCTGAAATGCTGACTTGTCTGCCTGCTCATCACAGGTCACTATGCTGATAATCCAGTCAAACCCTGTTGCTGCTCAACAGCTGTTCCAGGAGAATAGAAACATTTTCATCAATTTGAGTCTCCTGCTGGCTCCTGGATTAATTTGCAGCTATTAGAACACAGGGCCGAACGATCTGCATTCACTTTGTCTATGTCTCTATTTGCAGAGGTCCCCAGTATGCAGGACACTATGGGATACGATGTCACTCGCCAGTCCTTGCTGACACGTTACAACCCCAACAGCCCTGCCACAGGTTTGGAAGAATTTTGTTAATTTGGGCTTTTGGTGATGGTGGACTTGAAACAGGTTATGGTAAGGGAAAGGTTCCTCCTTCGTTTCTCTTGTTCGCTTGATGGACTTCTAGAGATCCATGGAACCAGGCACAAACTGTAGTTTATTTTACATGACAGTGAGCAGCACCTGAATCTGTCCATGCAGAAGAGACTGTACAGGATATAGATCCCAAGCTCTGGCAGCGTGACCGGACTGCTGGCTGAGGAATGCTGTCCAAAGCAGATCATAGGAAGGAGAAAGACTTATGTGAGGGGACCACAGTAATGTGCTAGGTGGTTTCTCATGGGACAAGAGGAAGAATGGTCAGGGCAGAAAGCAAAAAAAAAAGGATAATGAAGTCCAGAGTATAAGGCCAGAAGACACACATTTGGGTGAAATCCTGATACGGAAGCCTGTCCTGTGTAGCCTTGAGCTGGTGAAAGAGAACAGAGATGAGGAAAACTGGCCAGACTTACCTGTATACTTAAGGAGTTCTCTCCCCAGATTCTGGTGATGAAAGGATTCTCCCTGGGAGCTCCGTGATCCGTAGTTCCTCAGGGAATCACCACATCCCATCCACCAAGGACCGTGGCATCAACTTGTTGCCTGTTCACTGGGAATCCCAGCCACGCTCACCAGATTCCCACCATCTCAGCCTCTCTCAGGACCCCGCTGCAGGGACTGGCTCTCAGGACTGTCACCAGAGCCTGCACGGCTGCTGTCCAGATGGGCACACTCCGGCTCCAGGCCCTTTGGGGAGAGGTTGTCTCTTCAGCACTTGTCACCGAAACAGGTAACTGGAAGTAGATAGGCCTGTGCAGGGAGGCATTCCCTTTCCTGGAGGTTGAGCCAGGTATTGCAGCAGCCCTTGTGCCTTCTGCCTGTAGGTATGGATGCTGTCCTGATGGAGTATCAGCTGCCCAGGGACCAAACAACCTGGGGTGCCCACGAGATTACCATGATGTTCAAGTGAGCAGGAATCAGCCCACTGCAGCTGCTCCAACAGTAAGTACAATACCCCTTTGTGTTGTAGGTGTCTGTGGGATACAGAGGTTCAGATTTTACACCGGTGACTCAAATCGTGGGTTTCTGTCATGTTTTATCTCTGCCAGTAATGCTGGAGACCAACACTTCATGCATGGCATTGAGGCCTTTGGCCCACCTCGCTCCTGTTCAGTCTGGGACATCTACCCATGATCCTCCGTAAGCAGGGGGCAGAGTGAATGCTTGGGAGATGCCTGAGAAGTAGAAGACCATAATTAATTAATTATTTTTGTAAAAGTAATGATTAAATAACCCCAAGTAATCAAATTTCTGTCGATTGGAAACTTCTCATGCAATTCCTAGGAGAAAAAAAAAAACAAAACCAGGGATAAGACATGGTCACTATTTACTGCCTCTGTTTGTCAACTCTGCATATTATTTGAGGGCAAAATAGTCAAGGAGGTATTTCCTCTCATAGCTTGTGGTGCTTGGTGGGGTGCACTGAAAACACTGTCCTGTTGCTGGGCTGGTCGGGTTGGTCTTGCAGAGAAGTGCTGCCCTGGCTCCATCCATGGCGGACAGCCAAGTTTTCCACCCCTTTACAGTACAAAAGTCTGCCTGAGGCAAACAACTAGTGGTTCCTCTAGCAGCTGGCCTTCTGCAGCCAACAGCTTGGACATGGTGCCTTGCATGTGCTACTGTCCTCATGTGTGCATGGTAACGTTTGGCTTTCAATTCCTGTCTGTAAGGCAAGCCAAGCCTTGTCCCAGCAGCACCCCTCGGGCGAGTGCCGCAGTTCCATGTACGGCTGCTGTTTTGACAACATTGCTTCAGCTTCAGGTCCTCAAGGGGAAGGATGTCTCAAAAGGCCTAATGACCGTAAGTGACACTTTGGCTTCTTGGTTTAGAAACATACAAAGGGTCCTGCAGAATCCAGTAGTGTCTGGAAGCTTCCTGTGTAGAGGCTTTGCTCTCGGTAACACATAGTAAAACATCTCTTGGAAAAGAAGGTCTGCCTGGTGTCTGGGGTAGGGGAAGCTTGGAGGGTGTGTAGACAAGCAGCCAGATGGTTCAGTTTGTCAGCTACTGCAGATATTCTTGTTCTCTGCTGATAGAAGTATGCTCGTGTGATCTCTCTCAGTCTGTAGGACCTCTGGGGTGCTGTTTGTCCTTGAGAAGGCACCCTGATGCAACCTCAAGTTCCCCAAATTAGTTAATTTGGTTTAGAAGAATTAAGACCTGTCTGAGGAATCAGTGTCATGTTTAGACTTCAGACAGCCCATGGACAGTGGTGGAATGAGAGCTACAGCTAAGGATGGGGGTGTTGCTCAGAGCTACATGGATGCTTTCAGACAGCAGAGTTCACTGCAATGCCTGCTGTCCTATGAGGCCCTGGAGCTGCTGGGCAAAAGTACCTCTGCTCCTTCAGCTCCCTGCCGTATCCTCTGCAGGAACATGGTTGCTGCATTGCCTTGCCCTTTTGCTGCAGCACAGATTGCTTGGCAGCCAGCCCTGTGGGGCTGCCCTGGAGAAAGAGAAAGCTCACTGGATCCTCTCTGCTCAACCACAGCTTAGTAAAAGACCCCTCAGTCAGAGCCCCATGTTTGGTGTCTGTCAGCACGTGGCTGCCATACCCGTGACACGGAGCTCAGGGCTCTGCTTGTAGACATGTTGGGCTGTGCTCCTCTTTATATTGGTGTGTGGAGGGGATTTCTCTCATGCATGAGGCTTCACAACGGCATCTAATTCACTTGCTTTGTGGGCTGGAAATGTGCCAGTGGCAGCCACATGTCCCTGGTAGGAGAGGAAGCTCCAGAGCCAACCTTGCAGCTGCATGATTCCTCAAGAAAGCCCATAAAGCATCCATCTAGTATCAAGATTCAGAAATGTCTCTGAGGTTGGTTCTCCTTCCACTAGTGGCAGAACTGGGGCAGAAAGAAACACGTGAGCACCTGCCCAATTTCAGAGCAGAGCTGGGTGAGAACTCGGATGCCCTACTTTCCCAGCCACCCTGTGCCTGCGAGGCCCATCAGATCATCTAGGTAGGTGGCTTGAATCAACCGGCCCTTAGTGCTCCACGAGCCTCACATCGCCCTCTGTTCCGCTCTTTCCGTTAGAGTATCCTGTCGTGTGCGGGCTGCCCAGTGCCCACGGCCCCTGCGCAAACTGGACCACTCGCTGGTACTTTGTGACTGTCGTTGGCAAGTGCAACCGGTTTTGGTATGGCGGTTGTCACGGCAATAAGAACAGCTTTGCCTCGGAGGAGGAGTGCATGAGAGCATGCCACAACCCTGGTGGGGTCGGTCCCCTGGAGCACCAGCCCTCTTCTGGCACAGGAGCCCTGCAGCATCAGCACGCTGGCTCCCACTCTCATACAGGGGATGCTTGGGGTCGGCAGCGACCAGCCCTGCGAGAGTCTGCAAGCCACAGCCCAGAAGGAAGAGCCTATGGGGCTCCACACTCCACTCAAGACAGCCACAGGCCGGACAGCTGGAGGAGCGAGGTGCTGCCAGAGTCCTGGCCAAGCTCTGGTGTGCTAGAGAGCCAGCGCCGCGGCACCCAGAAAAGCAGATTGGAGCGCCTGAGCCAGCTGCATTCGTGGGGCACAGCAGTGCCCGGGCCCACAGAGAGGCAGAGCAGCACTCAGCAGGTGCTGCCCCAGGAAGACAAGCAGTGGCATCAGGCTGTCGGAGCAGAGGTTTCCGTGACGGAGGGATTTGGGCACCAGGTCTCTGCAGGATCGTTCCCAGCACAGACTCTGCACAGGTGACGATTTTTGCTTATTCCCCACCCCCAACCCGGTTCTGTCAGCTCACCGTGCAGTTCAGCAAGTTCACTTCCTCTGGAGTGAAAGTGCTGTCCCAGCGGGGACCAGCTAACTGGGAATACTCTGCAAGACATTGGCTGTACATGTGGCCCTTTGGTTCATCGGGTTATTTGGGCCCTGGAGTTATCTGCTGTCTCTTTCCTTGCGCTCATCCTGCTCTCTCACAGCACTGGAAGCACCGTGTGCGAGAAGACTGCAGGATCCTGGGGTCTCTGTCTGGGGGGCTTTCTTATACTGTAAATGAGAATCCAGAGGTGTTTTCCCTATTCTGACCAAGAAATTTAGCTCATGCTCTGACTTCAGAGCCTTTATCTCAGCATGGCATGGAGCAGCAGCGGTTGTTCTAGGGAAGACTTCTAAGATGCAGAGTTTGGGTCAGGGTCCAGGCAGTTTCACCCTGAAAATCAGAAGTGTAAAGTGCTAGATTTATCTCCTTCACAAGATGGGGGGTAGTAGGGCTCTCTTTATACTGTGATACTGTAGCATTCAGTCTGTCCAGAGAAGCCTTTGCCTTGCGGGGGAGAGTATCACATTAGAGGAAAGGAGGACAGTGGAGGTGCAAATGGAATTCTTTTCTCTTTTAGAGCCATCCTGGAAGAAGCCCAGCCCTCTATTGTGACAGCAGCTGTGGGACAAAACATTCAGCTTGTCTGCAAGACAAGCATGTCCCCCTTCTCCAGAGTGGAGTGGCTGAAAGACAACCGACCTGTCTCTTCTGACAGGTGAGCTCAGCTCCCTTCATTGTAAAGCAGCTGGACAGAGAGGCTAAATGCTTGTCTGCTTTCTTTTTAATATTGCTGTTTCTTAATTTTTTGTTCTTAAACAAAAAAAAACCCAAAGATAAATAGGCAAACCAGCCCATGTACTGGCCTGAGAGGGTGGACTGTCCACATGGTCTGTACACAGCAGAAATAGATACAGTCTGCAATACTATTGAGGCATTGGCTGGTGGTATGGGGCAGAAGAGGTGCTGTCCTGTAACAAGGCACTGATCTGACGTGGGTACAGAAAGATGTTGTCTCTGCTGGATTCATCTTAGGGCAGCACTAACTCAGTAGTCTGGGGTGAAGCCAAATAATTCGGGGTTTCTCCAGGTAGAAGTTTTTGGCTCTGCCATCTAAGATACATTTTTTAAAAACCAACTACTTTTAAGGCCTGTTTCTGCTGGGAAGTCTGTTTCCAGCAACAGTTGGAGCCAGTCACTTTGTGTTATGAAATCACAGTTAAGAAAAGCCTGGTCCTGCTTTTCTGTTTGCAGATGACTGCTGGGGCTCAAGCTCCTGCCTGGATGGGTAGGTTGTCTCCTGATGGGAGAGGGTTGCTGAAGACAGTTCCCTGCTTTCCCATCTCAGTTTCCTCTCTGTTCCCAACCTCCTTTCTGCCGCAGCTATTTCCTCTGCCTGTGACCCCTCTGTGGTCAGCGGGGGTTTGTTTTTTCCTGAGCCGGGGAGAGCACTACATGCTGGCTTATGTAACATCAGCACCAAGGGCTGCTCTGCCTGTCCTGTCGCTGTCCTTGTCCAGGCAGAGGCAGTTAATTCTTGCTCCTGTCGCAGGCACACCTACCAGTCTGACAGCTCCTTAGTGATCAGCCATGTCAAGCCAGAGGATGCTGGAACTTACACGTGCCTCATTTCTGACGGGAGGATGGAGAGCCGACAGATTCAGTTACGGATCATAGGTGACTTCTCTTCCACTTAAGACCACAGAGGTACCTCAGGGCTCCTTGTTAATGGTTGCTGACAACAGGAGCAATAAAGCCAGCTTCAGGAAAACCTCTGCTGCCACACTAGCAGTGTTGTCTTTGCTCCGTGGCTCTTGCTCCCAAGAGCCAGTTGAAGCAGTCAGTCTCCCTCACCATAGGGGTTCCAGGAGGGTGTGTGGAAGCAGCAGAGTTTTTTCTGTTGCCTTATGATAAAGCTTTAGCCTTAAAACACTTAGCCTGCACTGCTGCCCCATATAACTAGAATTGTTGCTTGCAGGGGCCCACTAGGCTGGAAATGGGGCAGGTTATGTCTTATTCTCAGAGCCACCGCCTGCTGCCTCATCTCAGAAAGGAGGCTCCAGAAGAGGGTGTTTCTGCAGTTTCTTGGGTCTTCCATCTCACACTATAACGTGACCAGCCTCCTATGGCTGTGTGTGCTGGTACATTTATATTTTGTGTTTTACCCCAAGAGGTCCTGCTGTGTAACAGATTCACTGTTATTTATTTATTCCCTGTTATTAACTTTCTTATTTAAGAAACAAAAGTAAAAACATATGAAAGACTAGTCTCAAACAATGTGCCAGCAAGGCACCTCGAACCCTTTGGTCTCTGAAAGGTACTTTGTCACAGCAGTGGCACATGGGGCAGAAGGCACCGAGGCCTAAGGGATGTGGCAGCATGTTCACTGACAGGGAAAGGAGTCTGAATTCACTTGCCTGCAGGTCTGTGACTCTCATTAGCAGACAGCACAGGCTTCCTGCACTAGTCAGCCAGAAAGCAGATGGCTGAAGGGCTCTTTGGCTCCAGTTCAGCAAGCTCTCGCAAGCTCACAGAAACCCCATGCGAGAGGTCACGGTAAGAAGGGTTCTTTTATTCACATATGGCATTTTGTTTTGAATAGAGTACCAGAGCACTGTTCTGGCAGAGGGTGAGAGAGGTCAGGTCCTTCACAAGGAAAATCAGCCACATCGAGAGCGATCCAGAGGCAGGGAGGTTGCACAGGCAGCTGGTTCCTCTCTGCATCAGCAATCCACATACAGGTACGTTCACATGCAGCAACAGTTTGTCCGCCACGTCCAGCTGATGAACCATATGGCACCTCTTCACGTAGAAAGGCTAAAGATTGGAAAGGTCCTGGGGCAGCTGTTCTGGGGCACGGTTGGGAAGCAAGCAGTACTGAGCTGCTGACAACAGGAACAGGCGAAGATCCCAATCGCAAACTGTCTTCTGTCCTCCCCGAGGGTCTCTTGAAAGAGGTGTATTCAGAGCACAGACACACAGGGAGGCTGGCAGCAAAGGAGTTGTGTTCAAAAGAAAGTAGAAGTATCGGGGGCAGCCTCCTTAGCTGTTCAAGTTCACACAGGCAGAAAGAGAAACCTGTTCTGGAAAAAAGCAAAGCAAGCGGGAACTGCTCAACCAGCACAAAATAGCCATACCTACATTTTAAAAAGCTCCAGTTAATTTAGCCCCCACTCATTTATTTTCAATACTTTGTGAACAAACCAATTTGGTTCAAAAATATCTCCTCACATGCTGGGGTGACATTTTTGCAGCTTCTTGCGTGTTTCTGGCTCCACAGAAATAAAAGGGTACAGATTATTTTTGCTTTAAATGCAGCATGTTGGGGAGCAGAATAAATGGGACCGTGATCTGATCCCTCCCTCCCTTTGAGTTTAGAGCCTAAAACCCAGCCAATTTGCTGAACTCCCCAGCAACCTCCTTAGCTGCTTCTGCCTAAAAGCAGCAGAAGGAAGTGATTCATTGAATTAAGAGCACTGAATTAAGGCTCTTTGGTTTTGTTTTTTGAGATCAAGAATTCAGGTCAGAGAATGGGGGTGGGGGAGATGATGTTTTATGTGACTCTGGGAACATCATGGTTTAGTTCTCTCCTAAAACCTTGTTTAGCTGTAGTTATAAGGGAGCAAAGACCATGAGAAGATGCGTGTTGTGAGAACCCGACCTCAACCCTTCTGTACATGAAGTGGTGGCCAGCTCCTGGGCCTTGTGTGCAGTCAGGTGATTGTAGTGGGCTCTTCACACCCCAGAAAGTTTCTGCTCACTTCTGTGTGACAGACAAGTGCCTTGGGGAAAACTCACTCGGTGCCCTGTTCAGGACTCTGTACCGTCTGCCATGTGCTCATGTTGCTGACGCTTTCCAGGCTGTTTTCCGGGGGTAAGAAACAGGGTTCCTGTCCCTAAAGGGTCAGGCTGGCTGGCAGGACGGCAGCATCAAGCTGTGCTAAACTGGAGCAGGGTCTGATGGAGGCTGCTCTTTTCCAAACGTTGCGAGTGATTGTTGGTGATGGCAAGCATCAGAGCTCTGATGGGAGCACAGAGACCATCCCTACAGCTTGTGACCATAAAAGCTTTGCTCTGAAGGTCAAATCCTGAGCGATGGATTTCCTGTAGCTCTTGCTGTGCGGTCTTTGCAGATTGAGAATGGACAAGAGCGAGCCCTCAGTAGTGGAGGCCAATGTTGGGGAAAGAGTCAGACTGCCCTGCACAGTGGAAGCATCGCCGGTTCTCACCATTGACTGGCAGAAGGATGGGCAGCCCCTCTCCTCCCCCAGGTAAGCTCCCAGGTGGCTCCACCATACCCACAGGCATGTTCATGTGGAGGAGAGCCTCCGCCTTGCCTGCTCTGTCTCCTCCCTGGGAAATGGAGCTGCTGGCTGCACAGCTAGGGCCCATCTGGTTTGATGATGGCCAGTGTCCTCTGTAAGTGCCAGGCAGAACCTCCTTCACAGATCAAAGTCTGAACAGCGAACCCTCCAGTGAGCAGCTGGGATACAGGGTCTACCAGCGAGCCAAAGCTGAAATTTGTTCATTGCAAGATTAGCAGAAGGAGAACACCTGGCCAGCAAATGTGCCAAAACCCAACTGGTCTGTGAGCCCTGGCAGAGGCTCACAGAGATTGGGATGTCTTAACTTCCACAGCTACCAGTGCTGCACCCCGCAGCTCTCCTCCCGCTCTGCTCCCAGAAGGCTGCCTTAGCAGTGAGCTTTTCCAGAGCCTACAGGCACTACTGCCAGGATCTGAGGACCAGAGCTTGCATTGCTCACTGTTACTGTGCAGGAGGCTCAGCTTCAGCTCTGGTGTCTTAGAGCTCCATCCTGACCCAAGCACAGGCTGAAGGACTTTCTGATCTTGCTCCTCAGACACAGGCAGCAATCAGATGGGGCCCTGGTGATCAGCCGTGTCAGCTCTGAAGATGTCGGCTTCTTTACCTGCATTGCCTCAAACGGACGTGACCGGGACCAGCGCCAGGTCCTGTTCCGGCCTCTAGGTACTGGGTGGGTGGAGGCATGTGTGACACGCTTGTGCACGGACGCGAGTGCGCACTGGCGGGAAGCAGGCAGGGCTGGGCAGTGCAGCTTTCTTGCCTCTTGGCTTCACACCTGGTGTTTAACAGGCAGTTTGGAGGCAGGGGAAGAGTGAGTAGTTTTACCCAATGGAGGTCTGTGAATGTCTGGTAGAACATGGTGCTCCAGGCAGCTGGGGAGAGGACTAAGAGCACAGTAAGAGTGACTCTTGGGGCCTTGTTCCTGGGACACTGCTGTGGAATGGGTATAGGAGCAAGAGAAACTAAGATGATTCTTTGGTGCATGTGCGGGGTTTGTGTCCAGCTGGAAGAAAAAGCTCTTCAAGGGTTCTGCTACTTGCCCTTGCTTGGGCCAAAGCCCAGGGAAATCCACACTCCCCATGGCAAGTGTCATAGCTCCAGACGTGCTGTTTTAAGGCCCAGGAGCTTGTAGCTCATCACAGAGTGTTGGACTTTTCCCACGAGGGAATGGTCCCACCACCAGCAGCAGCACGGCAAAGCCTTTCTGCTAGTGATGATTTCCCTTCTGTTCTAGGAGAGCTGAGGATCACCGGTCTTCTGCCAAGCATCGTGGTACCAGAGGGAGGAACCGCCCAGCTTCACTGTACGGTGACTGGCAGCAATGTGAATATAAGGTGGTCAAGGTAAGCAAAAATGAGACAGAACTTCCTTTTCCCTCTCTTTCTGAACCTCATCACTTAATCCCCAAATGGTAATGCAGGGTGCCTGCTAGGGAAAAGACACCCTCAGTTCTCAGGGCCCGCTAGCATCCCCTACCCCTTGCTAATCAACTTGCCCATTACCCAAGATCCCTGTGGGGTGTAGGGGTCACCAAGCGCATGTTCCAGCCAAACGAGGAGCAAAGCAGGCTCTAGGTTAAGATCCTGTGGGGTTCAGCAGGGCTGCGGGCTGCAAAGCTAGTCACATTGAACAGCAGAAACTAAAACGAGTGACTGGAGGAAGACCTTTAGTAGGCTTTATAAAACTCTCTCTGCCTAAGCTGAGCAAACATTTTAGCCCCTACAAGGGCAGTAATTCTTCTCCCAGCTTCCTGCTGTGACAGTTCTCTCCTCTACTGTCAAGTGGAGCAAAGGAGAATTCAAAGTGTCTGGGTAAAGGGAAAGCTGTCCCCTCTTCTCTTGACACCTCGCAGTGAATTGATGCGAGGGTTTGGTGGGTATTTGTTTCCCTATTTGAAACTCATCAGTTCCGTTTTGGAGCCTGCTCGCAAAGGATCCAGAGAGATGGATTGATAGTTGTTTACATCCCTCTACTCCAAGGGGTAGGACTGAAGCTGCCACCTCACAAAGAGCTTTTCTTCTGTATGTAAGTTTGGTGTTTGAGTTAACAAAATGATGCAAGCTTCATCAGCTTGCATCATTTTGTTTGCTTGCATTCAGAGGCTGAATGGGAGCCTTTTCAGTGAAACGAATTTCATTTCCTTGGTAACTGGAAGTTCATAATTCAGGCGGTTTTCCTGCTGGGCACAGAGTATTCCAGGAGGAACAGAACAGACACTATCTTGCTGGTATATTAAACGGGTTTTTTGAACAAGCTTTTAAGGGATGAAAGAGGGCACGTTGCTCACTGCCACCCCATATGTTCCTCAAGCAATCTGTGCTGCTGCCAATGCCAGCCAAACAAGCACTGCCAGACCACAACCCGGAGAGAGGGAAAGGCACCCTGAATTTTCCCTGGTTCCCCAACCCTCAAGAATGTGTAAGAGTGGAAAGGGCAGTGGCTTTATACAGAGCATGCAGCGATCTAGCTCCCACGCGCACAGCGGGCTAACGGATGTAGGCTCACTCAGGCTCGTGTTACCACCCGATCTAGAGCTGGGTTCTAACAGATTTCTTCTTCCTTTCTGCTGAAGTTGTAAAAATTCACCCCTTTTTGGAGAGCATCAGTTCCCAAAGAGCACAGAGAGCTCCTCAGCCCCCCTGGGTGGGAATAGCGGTATGAAATGTTTTTCGACACAGGAACGGAGTCCCCATGCGTGCAGATGGCCACCACATCCACCTGTCCCAGGACGGAAGCCTGATCATAACCAGCATTCAGGAGGCTGACGAGGGATCCTACACATGCAGCGCCTACAGCAGCAGCAACTCTGTCAGTGCCAGCACCGAGGTGAAAGTGCTGAGGAGCAGGCCTAGCTGTGAGTACAACCCATCCTCCGCGCTTCACCCAGAACGTCATGAGTCTGTCTACCCTGTGTGCTTACCCACTCCCAACCTCTGGCTTTGGGGAGCAACTGGAGGACCCTGGGCTGCCCTGCCTAAGGAGCCCTGCTTTCCTTGGGCAGGAAAGTGGGATGTTGTAAACACACCCCTAGGTGTGTTTACACCTAGGTGTAAACACACCTAGGGGTGTAGGTGCTAGAAGACAAATTAGCTTCCTCGGGCCAAAATGCCACAGTTGGTTGACCAAGTAGTTGGCTGCAAGATTCATACTTGGACTCTGGACACCATCCTGCTGGCTTTACAAAGGTGCAGAGTGCTCTGCACTCAGGAGACCAGGCCCAGAAACTGTATGCTCCTCCTGTATCTCAGCACAGGTGTCACTTTAGTCCAAGATCAAAGAAGAGAAAGTTAAAACAGTCCCCTTAGAACTGGAAGGGTGGAGAAAGCAGGAATGTGCTGTGTCTTCTGGGTGGGAGACGAAAGCAGAGGATAAGCCCTGGCAATGTATTTACAGCTACTTCACCTTTTGCTTGGCTGCAGCTACTGTGAATCACGTTGTGGACCTGAGCAGGGAGTGCGTGGACCAGCCACACTTGGCCAACTGTGACCTGATCCTGCAGGCCCAGCTCTGCACTAACGAATACTACTCTAGCTTCTGCTGCGCTACCTGCTCTCGCTACAGACCACAGGCCAGCCCTGCCCGTCACCGTGGGTGACGGCCACCTCCACAGCCATGTGAATGTACAGGTGACTGTTTACAAGGCTGAAAGTCTGAACTCTGTCCTTTTACTGCGTGAAACTCTTCCAGGAGCTCCCCTGCTGGGAAGCTCAAAAGGGTGAATTGAACGGAGGGTAGTGGGTGTAACTTTAAACGTGGGAGACCACATCCTCCTTTTTCCTTCCCTGTGTGCTAATCCCTCTCTTCACTGCTTAAGGGCAGCTGCTGTCATCTGCCAAACAAGATGACACTGGGAGCATAAGGATGCTGTGGCTCTGAAGAAGATAACCAGCATGAGAGAGTGGGAGACCAATTCTTCATAGAAGCACGAGAGAAGTGCTCTTAAAAGAAAAAAACCCAAAACCTAATCTCTCAACTGTTTGAAGATGGGCCTGAAGCATCTTGACCACAGCACTAATGAGTAAAGAACGTTTGTAGTCCTGGGGAGCACTTTCCATCTAAACACAAGGACTCTGGCCACAAGAAACAGCTTGATGCATGTGAAATTAGCGCTCAGGCCCTACAAGATTGCTAGCCCTAGGGATGCAGCTGTTGTATTCCAGTTGACCTTAGACAAATTTCTAACTGGGTCAGTTTGGTTTTGACTTGACTGTAATCAGCTCTGGGGCGAAATGCCGCAGCAGTGCTTCATAGAAAGCGTAAGACAAAACAGAGGGACTTCCAGCCCTTTCAGAATGTTGGGGTGATTTACATGATGGTGCCAACACTGTTCTCTGCTTGGAGATGCTGTGGTTTGAGTATCACTTCCTTGAGGAAGGCTCAGCAGATTTTTTTTCAGAGCTGGAACTGTGCTGTTGAATTTATTGCAGAGCTGGGCTTGGTGGTACCATTGTGCTGCATTTCGGCTCAGGGAGGCAAATAATACACAGGGTATTGTTATGCNCCCTGCTGGGACTTGCATAGGTTAACTGTATTAATTAGCACCATTACCCACTTATTATTTGCATAGATGTAGCTATAAGTGAGTCGAATGGTGTGTAGTACTGGTGGTTTGGTTTGGGGTGGGTGGAGGATTGGCTGTTTTTTTTTTCTTCTTCTACTTCTGTTTGTTAGATTAATTTAGGGCTTCTGAGGCAGGACTGTGCTCGTACCTCTCCTCTCCCATCCAGACCCAGAATGCAGGGCAGCAGTGATACATAGGTGTAAAATAGGGTAATACATAGGTGTAAATCCCCAGGCTTGACAGCCTAAAGCTGGTTTGGCTTCTAAATACAGTAAATCAGTTCAGCTGTGCCTAAAAATAAGCATGAGGACCCTAATGATGGCACTCTCTTCAGCACAGGTATGGCTGCGGGATTGGACGCACTGCTTTAAGATGGGAACAAACGGAACAGTCTAGAAGCTATCCAGTGCAGGAGTAAGAGATGCCCATCACCGTGGGTCTCTCTCTGCTTGCTAGAAAAGACAAAACTACTTATTGTGCAGTTGAGATGTTTTGGTTTGATTAGGGAAGAATTCGCTGTGCTGTAAGTCGTGGTCGGCGTTACGGTGTAAGGGCTGGGGCTGCCACCACTGGGTATTTAACAGCGAGATGGTCCTGGGAACTTGTGCTTGTGTCGTACGTAATTCTGCAGTTGGCATCTCAGGCCAGCACGTGGCGTGTAGGATAATTTAGGGTTTTATTCTATAGGATGAGCTCTGCCGTTTGAGACCAGGGGCTAAGCACAGACTGAATTCCTGCCTTCATGATGCCCTCGCAGTTCCCCCGTGGCAGTCAGGACCTGTGGACCTGCTCATGAGTACACCTACAGCGTGCTCAGGGTAGTATCAGTCAGACCCCTCTGTCCCAGAATAAGCACTCGGCTCTACAGTATACCTCTCTGCTGCATCAGAGGCGCGTGCGCTCTCCCCCTCATAGTATACTTCGATGTTCCGTGTAGTCAGCGTTCAGTGAAACTGCCTGGTTTCCAAGATGTGGCCAGGGAGTGCTTTTGCAAGCTTCAGGAGGACTGTAACGGCCACCGGTATTCTGGTGGGCAGAACTGAAGACCCTGAAGGTCCTTCAGTCTGGCGAGTGGCCATTCTGACCTCCTTTCAGCTGGCAAGGAGGGGCTGGACGGAGGGCAGCCATACACTGCTTTACAGATGCATCATTGCTAGGAGTTAACTGAAGGGTCTTTCTGCATTTCTTCTAGTTGTCAAGCTGAGCTTTGCCCCCAGTGTGGTGCCCCTTAGCTGCTTCGCTGAGTGTCTGTGTTTTAGACTGGAGTAGCAAGATGGTTGGTTTCTTCCCTGAACAATGGGTTGGAGTTCTCTCCAGGGCAGGGGAAGGGCGAGGCTGGTCGGGGCTATTTTCAGCTGCTCTTTGGGCACTGCTGTGGAAGACAGGGAACCAAGAGGAAGGAACACGTGTTTAGCCTACTCCAGTATAAATGGCTACAACTACTTTTTTACTTCTTGAGAGCTGATAAAAGCCTTGGTACCAACTCAGCTGCCGTGGGGGCGTTGGACACTACTGCTCGTATCGTGCTGCAAACAGGTAAGAATCTGTAAGGAAAAACCAACCTGGTCTCTGCGTGCCTCGCTGTACCTGTCTGGGAGTGGAAGCTGCTAGAAATTAAGCAGCTAAACAAAGGGAGTACAAAGGGAGTAAAAAGGCCAAACAAAGGGAGTACATCTTCCCCTTCAGGTTAGAAAGCCTGACTTTTCCTTAGGACTGAAACTACGTGGTGCAGTTAGAGACAGACATACTAACAGGGCAGAGGCCAGCCAGGTGGGAGAACAGAGACTGTGGCTCTCAAGACCTTCTTTCCTTTTAGCAGCACAGAAAAAGAGTTTTCCTTTTTGAAGGAAGGTGGGTGTCCTCAGCTGTCTTTATGTAAACACTCACCCTTAAAAAGGACGGTAACGCAAACCCAGGGTCTGATGTTTTCAGTAAAGCCATCCAGAGCTTCAAACAGGTACTGGTCACAGGGATATCTGCGAGCACATCCTGAAGTTCAAGGTGACACACCAAACTGAGAGGTGCTGAGGAACCAAAGCTTCTAGACTGGCATGCAGGGCTCATCCACACAATAACCACACAGCAGCTACCCCAAGGGGAAATCCTGAAAGCTAAAAGGGAGGAACAAAGCTTTCACAGACAGTGCTTCTACCACCAACATTTATTTCTGTTAAAGCAGATTATAAATCATCAGTACAAATATATATATAACTTACATTTGCTTGTAAGGCCAAAGTTTGAAAGTAAAGTTAAAATGAGATGGTTTTCACAAGTCACCAGAGGCAGAACCTGGACCAGCTGCAGCCTTAACCACAAGGTTTCACAAGTCAGTGGGAAAAAAATAAAACCAAAGTTAAAAACCTCTAAGATCTATCGACAGACAAACATAAAATAGGGTCCCAGGAAGCCCCAGGGTGTAGATATGATTACAGTAAGTTGTCACAGTAGTGTTAGAACCAATAGATTAAGACAAAGAAACTGCAGCAATACATGAAAGGAAAAAAAAACCCATACTATACATAATATGTAGCTTGATTCCAATAAAAAACAGTACGTTTTTCTCATGGTTTCCAAACCATGCCAATACTGTTCTTTAGTTTTCTTTAAAACTACGATATAATGACTTACTGGTTGTGATTGTTGTTGCAATATGCTACTTACAATGAACAGGTACGAGAACAAGCTAGAGCCCCCTTTTCCGCCCCCCAATATTACTTACAATAGGAATCAGAGATAAATCAATCTTATGTACAATTTCTTACATCCAGCCCCCTTTGTTTAACCTTTGGCAAGATTACTTACAACTCATACAGCTTTTAATATCCAACTATTTAAAATATTCTAAATGCATAAAAATAAAGATTTTGGCTTTACTTTATTCTTTACATATAATATTCACTTTGTTACTCAAAATGGAAGCTCAACTTTTTCCACAGACCCAGCTTTTGCTAAGCGGGTGACAATCTCCCACCCACGTCCACTCCGCACCCCACCCCTCCCCTTTTTTTCTTTTCCCTGAGAGGGAATGTCCAGGACTCGCAGGGCACCAGAAGGACACACGTACAATATCTACCTTCGCCAAGTGATGTTTCTGCAGAACAGGCTTCGGGACAGGGTGCCTTTGCTCCATGTGACTTCCAGCTTCCCAAGGGAGGAGGGATGCAGACTGAGGTGGCTCCAGGGTTCCTTCTAAGAACTGCACATTAAATTCTCCGTACATTTAGATCGCCCCCGTAATTGCTCCCTCTTTCTAACTCATTTTCGTTTGAAGGGACCTTTGGGATTATCAAAGCAAACTGATCAGAAACGGTCCCCTCTGCTCCCTTTATCCCTCTGTTCTAATGTACAATTTATCCACCCCCACAGGACCGCTCAAAGTTCAATCTCAAACGTCTTCTGTAAATCGCTGGAGAAGGGGTTAGTCGGAGAGGGATTAGTGCGCTGCTTTGCCTTGCTCTCCAGTGCTGCCCACTGTGCTTCAAACGGGTCTACCTGGGGGGCGGCTGTGGGCGGCTGCGCGTGCTTGTCCTCTGCGGCCCATGTGCCGCCCTCAACGCCGTTGAAAGCTGCAGAGCCGTTGTGCTGCGCGGGCGGATTGAAGAAAGGGCTGGTCGTTGCGCTGCCGCTTTCGTACTGACAGAGCGTCTGCTGTTTGACGAGGCTGGGTGACTGATGTGGATGGGCCGCTGGCGCGTGGCTTGCAGTGCCGAAGACGTTGGCTACCATCTGGGACGGTGTGATCCCAACCACAGGTACGCTCGGGGCTGCGTAGGTCATCCCATTCGCTACAGCGTACGGCTGCGCTGGAATAAACGCTGGCTGCATGGGTGGTACCACACCCACTGGCACAGGCTGGGGTGCAACGAAGGTGCTGACTGGGAAGGCTGGTGCTGACTGGGAAGCTGCAGGAGGAGGCTGTAGTAGTGGCTGAGGGGCCGGGGCCGGCTGCTGTTGGGCTCTGACAGTCTTTGAGACCTCTTCCAACCAGCGGTCTGCCTCTGAGGGGGTACGTCTGTGATTTCCTTGGAAGAGACTCGGTGAGGCCGTGCCTGAGGAGGTGCTGCTCCATTCCGTGCCTGGGGAGGAAAGCAGGGGAAGCCATTAGTATTTTCACCCCCCCCGCCCTTGTGTCAGGCAGAAGGGTTGGAGAATGTACGCAAGGACAGACCACCTCCCACCAGAGATGAAAGATTGCCACCAACACTGGGAGAGTCTTTATGCACCCACTGTCCTCCTCTGTTACAGGAAGACATTGGTCAAGGAGAAGAGTTTCTTCATTAAAGTGCAGATTTATTTATTGTTCTTCAGAGCAGACACCTGAGACTAAGGCCTGCAGGAGAGCTGTGCCTGTGCTCAGAACTTCATGGCAATAGTCTAGTCCATAACCACTAATCCCTCCCGCTGGGGAGCAGCAGGGTCTGACCGCACAGCTCAGGAACGGTGACTGTTAGGACACAAAGCGGTAAGACAGACACTGGTTTTAGGACTTGTTTGCTCTGTCTCCCATACTGAGGCTTTACCCACTAAGGGGCAGTAACATAATGGCACTGGGGGTTCAAGACACTGCGCCTTTCTCTGTCCCAGACCACTGAAGTGTGAGCACTTGCACGGATAAACGCGTGCATTTAGCCAATACATCTAATCAAATTACTGTCTGAGCTGTGACCTGCACTTAATGCAACTCCTTTATACTCTTCCTCCAGCTCCACTCCCTCTTCCCTTGCTCCGTACATACGTAACGCAGGCTCTTCACCCCTCAAACTCTTTTGCAATGTTCATCTCTCAGCACTTTAGACTTCTACAAGACCAGCCCTGCTTTTAACTCATTTTTCTTCAGTGAATAAATAAATAAAAAAAAAAGGAATCACCATCATTCCCATTCCTCCCACAGTGTCAAAACTACCTCCCACCAGCTGAATTCTGTTTCTCTTTCTCTGCAGTTCCAAACTCCCTTTTCCCCCCACAGGGCTGCCAGGTTTCCGGTGTGGTGAGCAAAGCAACTTGGGCTGCTAGAGAGGGCTCTGCAATGTGTGTGTTCTGGAGAAATGGAAAGCCATCACTGCTCAGTCATTCAGCCCAATGGTGTTAAACACCAACTCCAGATCTCCCTGCCGTTGGTTTTGAGTTGGGAATTGTTAGAGGCAAAGCTTAGGGCTCTCTCTTAAAGGGGAAGGGAAGACTTACTCAAAACAGGCTCCTACAAGGCCAGATAAAACCTACTATTTGACTACCAGAGTTTCTTTCCAAGCTTACACCAGGAAATGCTGTTAGTTTGTAGCATTCTAGCATAGGTGTCCACATGGGTGACAGCCCTTTACAGTACCACTTACATCATATACCGCTACGGACAAGGACTGGAGGGACAGGCCAGGCTTAGTGAACGCAAGACATGAACCTCTAAAGCCTTTAAGCAACCAACCAGATCTCTCCTTCACCCACGCTGGTGGCAGGGACACAGAAACTGTTTCCCCTCCATGCCCAAACACGCTATTTCATTACTCTTTTTAAGCCCTGGGCTTTCTAAAATGCTGCCAAAGTAAGTATCAGTCCGGCGTACAGACCCAGAACCAGCGAGTTCATCGCTTCCCTCCATCCACTCGTGCAGAAGGCTACTACTTCCAGCTTTTGTTAGTGTTCCTTCCGCTCGCCATTAAGTGGCACTGGCGATTGTCTCGAGGGCTCAATCATACTTCTGATCCAAGTTCTCAGAGCAAGGCACCGGATCTACTTCCAGTCTTACCAGCGACCATGGCTGCAGCTCCAGTATTAGCAGCAGGAGCATGAGCCCAAGGATTGGTTTCACGGACTGGCATTGCTGTGGACACTACAGCAGCTTGGGATGGTTTAGCAGCAAGTACACAGAAGGCAGAGGCAGTGCCATTAACTAAAATGGGAGCAGACAACATCAGCACAATTAATTCATGCAGGGCATGCATGCGACTGGAATATTAGCGGGCCATGTCATACCCAGCAACACGCAACGACTTCAGACACTTCCACATGACAGCAGCCTGTGTAAATCAGCCAAGGCTGACTGACAGTCGATAAAGCTGGCAGCCCCGCTTCGCAAGCCAACGCTTGTTAACAGAACCGCGGGGTGGTGGGTTTTCACGTATTTGATGAGATCTCGAGCTCTGATGACCGACTGAAATTAAATTTGTTGGTTTCATACCGAAGAGATACGGCTCACCAGAAGTTACTCTATGATTAAAGTTTAGCTTCGAAAGCAGAACAGATTTTAGATGCAAAGTAACAATAACCACACTGAATAAGGAGAAGATCTTTTTTCACATCGCTTGTATGAAAGCGTCTCAGTGAAATGAAGATTAGCAGCTGCCAGGAGTTCTACCGTTGGCGTCTTTCCACAACTCAGTTAGCTAAGAGTTTGTGTGGAAAACAGCCATCGTGTGGTGGCACAAAATCTCCTCCCTTGTGGGAATTGGTTCCTGCAGGTTTTTGTGGCTCAGGAGGCAGCATGGTAAAAGCAGCCATTACCTCTAAGTCAGTCCCGTTTACAGGTAACTATCGTGTGGTAGGTGCGTGAACTTTTGTTAACAACAAAAACACAGCAAAACTAAACAGACAAGATTAACAAAGTAGGATGCACCCCCCCCAAACTACTGACATCCGGACCTGCACACGAAATTAAGACCACGTGTTACTGGAAAGCAACATTATGTGCGTTGGAGCCTCATGCAGCATGAACATGGCACGCAAAAGAATCACAAACCTTGAAAGGCAGGAGACTGTGGTGCGACTACTGTCACCGGCTTGGTCATGGGGGCTGAAGAGAAAGGGTCTTCTGATGGTGCGCTGAAAGCACTGGTGATCTGCGAGCACAGGGCACTAATGCTGTCCGTTTCCCCTTCTACCTCAGGGACTAAAATGTAAACAAAAATCCATTACATTGGAAGTTAAAAGGATACAGAAGCAATTTACAAACACCAACGTGAAACTGAAATATAATTAGTTCCCTTATGTCCTAGATGTTCCTGCTACTCATTTGCATGACAGCTTTTTTTAAATCAGTGTTGAGGACCTGCCTGAAATAGAACAGCACATTGGTGTATTTTGTGGCTGAGGGTAAGGGGATGAGCGCTCCAGATTTCAAGTCGGTTACTAATTACTGCTCCTCCGAGTCAATGCAAGGGGGTGTTCGTTTCAGAAAATTAAAGGGGTTTCTATAGCTTTAGTAGAGATCTAAATCCTTCAGTATTAAAAAGCTGAACATATCAAGGATTTGGCACTCTGTGAAATGAAAATACTTGTGATGGAGTTAAGTGTTCCAACAACATCCTTCCACATACACTAGATGAGGTTTAAATGTGCTGACAGCAATGCACAGGAGCAAGTGAAGGCTAGAGTTACAATGGTGACTGTTCCAGTTAGCGGTAGCTGAAATCCCTCGCTCTTGTGGTAGAACTACGAAAATCAAAAAGCCAAATGCTCAAATGAAATGGTTTTAACCCAAGTACCAGCATAATGTGGATAAAGTAACATCTGGAGTAAAACTGCCGGCTTACCAGATGTTCTCATTGTTACTAATCACACTGCTTTCCAAGAGTACCATCAGTCCTTCACTGCACAGCACCGACATGGGCAGGCATAAGTAAGCACAAACAGTACCCAGACCCAGAAGCTGTCTGGACACAACATGCACCATATCCAGGGGGAGGCATGCCCAAAAATGGATGCTCGATCCAGCGCACGTGGCGTGACAGTGAGCAGCTCTGGCGGCGGCATGCATGGGAACGCGCATCAGAAACGTTCTGAGCTGGGAAGAACGCACATGGCCGTGTGCGCAGCGAGCGGCGCGCTGTTACCCTGCGGCTGATGAACTCGGTGCTGGCCCTGAAGCACAGGTTACCAAACGACGACTATCAGAGAAGTCAGGCCAGGTGCTTTTGTTGGGTTTTGCCTTTGCCACAGTAATTTTTATGTCACGGCTTAGAACCCTAAAACTAGCTGTCCTGCAGGATAACCTAGCTAAGGGGCTCCTAGGCATTTATGTTGGGATGGCTCTAGAAAACCCCTCTACCATCATGTGAAAACTGAACCATGCATTATTGACTGATACAGGAAGCTGTGCCACCTAAACAGTGAAAGTTGCTTTTCCTGCAAGGTGAAAAGCCATTTCATTGCTCTCAAAAAGAAGACTTGAGACAGGCAGAAGGACAGACTGCAGAAAAGCATCACATGATCCCAAGGCAATCGCTTAAAGCCTTGAAGGGATTTGTCTCTCAAGATGTCCTGGCACTAAGTGGAGGAACTGGTTCAGTAACTCAGAGAGAAGACCCAGCACCTACTAACTCAGAAACACCCATTCCTGGAGCACTTCTTCGGGCTGCGCTCCAATACTGCACACAGTCATCAGAACTGTTTGCCTGCTGTGTGTGAATGCTGTGTTTAAAACTCTTGCTTATTCCCAAAGCAGAAGTTTTCTTATGTGGTGTTGTTTGGTCATGAGGAATGATCCACATGAGGCAGGAAGAAGGATTTACTAGAAAATAAGGAGCTATTTGAAGCCACAGAGAAGGAAAGGAGACAGTTTAAGGTATTGTTTCACTAGAACCATTTAGTTTTACCTGAGTTTTTCATGGGGAAATCAGTCTTCCTTTGCACTGTTGAAGGCAGCTCATTTATTCGCAAAGACAACTGGCGTTTAAAAGGAGACATCTTTTGGCTAAGGGCAGGGAAGCCCCTGAAAGACCCTTGCCTGGCAAGCTGTTCTATAGGGGCATGTCTCCGTGGAATAGCGTGGGGATTGCTCATTTCTTTATCCAGAGAGGCAGCAACTTCAGCAGTAGGAGAGGTTGGCGAGCCAGAAGAGGGGACAGTACTGTTTGGTGCAGCACCTGGTGCTGCTGTTTTCACTTCCGTTTCAACTGCTGGAGGAAACAGGGTGAGGTTAGAAGAGTAAAGCCAAGTAGTGTTCACCTGCCTGCCCCTATACTCCCAAGCTGTTTTGAAAAGAGAAACTGCAGGACTTCGCATAACCAGCTCTCTTCAAAACAAGCTTCCAATACCACAGCAGAAAAATAATTTCTGTGCACCCTCATTGTCTTCACCATGTCACTTAACAACAGAGTCTCCCAAGTAAAGCTTACTACAGCTAGCCACTTCACAGGAACAATGGCCTTACGTACGTCATCAGCTACTGCTGAGACCCCAGCTCTAACTATACCCGCCATTCGATCCTGGCTAAGACTGAAATGCATATGGTGTGTCTGAGACCTTCGCTTTGCCTCACGCAAGAGGCCAGGACATTACTACAAACTGTACAAAGTTACTCAGGGTGGCGTAGCTCGGCAGCAGCAGCAGGGAACAGAACCCAGCTCTAGGGCTTTCTTTAAAAGCCCCCCCTTACCCTGCAGAACCAGCAGCAGCAGCCACACGCCCTGCACAAAGCTTCAGCAAGCCAGAGGTAGCGGCAGCACTCAACAGGTTTGGCTTCACTCGGTGCTCAGGCTGCAGCTCCCCAGCTCCTCCAGGAAAGACACCGCAGGCAGATGGAAGTGTATGGCAAGGCAGATCCAGCCTGGGAGCTGGCAGGCCTTGCTCACATCAACTGTGACTACACCTTTACTACTCAGACACTAATTAGAATATCAAAGGGGATTTTCCCAACTCTAGGAAAACTTCCTCTCTCTCATGTCATAAATTGGTTTGGGGACAATAGACACAGCTCATAACATCTCACTCTCCTGGTGTGAACTCTTATATTACCTATACTGCTTTCCAAATGTTTTGGGAAAAACAATTACTTTTCTGTTGACGCATCAACAGAATAACTAAAAGTCTGGAGATTTCTGAGGAGCTGGAATGGTAGGAGGAACTAATTATGTTGTCCTGCAAGCTTCAGTACCCATGAGTTGCAGCTGCTCGATCAAGTGAAACTTTTCTAATCAGTCTTTCTTGGAAAGGATTTCACACACCTTCATTGAGTCAAGAGTTTGACTCATGCCCTCAAGTAACAAAGGGCTTGTGTTTAAGCTTCATTTAGCACATTCTAAAACTAATGTATGGGAACAAGCAGATGGATGATGAAAACGAAGATTAAAGTTTTGCAATCGAGTGGCAGCATAAAACTTGCCGTGGAACCCTCTGACACAGAAGTGTAAATCCACTGAGAAGAGGGTTACAGGCAACATTTTATAATACTTATTTTTGGTAGCTGTAAAACTCCACCACTTGTAACTGAACTTGGGCACAGGAAGTTCTACTTCAGTTTGAATTTCAGAACACTTTAAATGACATCTGAATGGCCAAGAAGTGAAAACTAACTCCTCTCCAATCAGTTCTGAATGTAATTAACAGTGCAGCAGTTACGTGTTTTACGAGGAGGCGGTGGCCGGTTTTTTAATTTAGAAACCACATTGCGATTGACCTGCTCTTCCCTCATGCAATCCCTGCACATACACTTTGTAACTGGCCTTAAAAAACAAAATAAACCCACATTGTTTTCTAAGAAAAACACATCTCACTTTATGTTCATTTACCATAAGTTTCAGTGTACAAAAGGGAACACTTCACAGCTGGCAAATGTTCCACTTTGTAACACTTCTCTGACACGGCCGTTCTGTTTGGTACCAGTGGTGCTCTGGGCCACAAAGCAGCCTGACAACACAAAGCAGGAGAAGCTCTCGCATAGGAAGGCACTTGTAGTTTTTCTGGAGGAGATGTGGGAAAATGCACTACAAGTGAATCTGGGAGCGTTTTTGTCATCTTGTGAAGCGACGAGCACCGGGGAATACGATTTGTATGTAACGTGGTTCAAGAGGGGAAACGCTGCAAGGACATTAAGCATCAATCCTTGCCCAGGCTCCAGTTCACCTCAGTGCTGGTTTTGCTCCCTATGGATGATCGTGTAAGTTGCACCCCATACCTTTAGTATCCGGCATCTGTCTCATAATCTCCTCTCTCTCCGCTTGTTCCGTAGCTGTTGTGACCCTGAATGACCCCTCTCTAGTGAATGTGGTTCTGCTGGCATCAAAGGTGGCAGTCACTCCACATTCCTTCTCTCGCTTCTGCTTTCGCTCCAGGCATGCTGCAAATGCGCAGCCCACGGCATGACTCAACCTTTCCCCCTGTATAAGACAACATTGCATCATAGAGTAACTGAACAGAAACAGACAAGGGCTCCAAGCATCGCGCAATGATGACCTGCCTTTACAAGGCGAATCTAATTAAAGCATTAGAGAGAACTACTGTAATTGGTGGCCTTTTTTATGGCTCTAAAATTAAACCTGGTCTATAAAGACTCCCAACTCCTAATGCACAAGCAGTGTTCAAGGTCACCCAGAAATGAAAGAGATTGATGGATAATCTCTAATTCAACGGCTAAGATGCTAGTGCGATAATAGGCCTGCACAGATTCCTCGCCTCTGGACACAGCTGTGCACAAAGAAACTCTTGTGAAGCCATCTTCAATGGGTCCAAGTCCTGAAGGACAGATAAATGCTGTTCTCAGAGAGTTTACAGAGGACTCAGGAGACGCTACCGAGACATTACTTTCATGCAAGCGTGAAAATTAAAAGTACAATGCTGACTACTTACTTACACACCTCTTGGTGGCCCTGACCAAACCCACCAGTTAGCAGCAAGTGCCTTCTGAAAATCACTCCCACTATTAACCCAGCTGGGACAAAAGGATCCCAGCAACTCAAGTCGGAACAAGTTCGGCCATCCAGTCGATGCGGCAGCTACATCTGAGTCACAGGCTCTATTACTACCAGTAGCTCAACTCCTCCATTGTAATCCATAAGACTTGACCTGTTATTCACTGAGGAAAACAGAAATGCTCCAGCTCAAACCTAAGTTTAATTGGGAATTTCTAACTTTGCTGTTCCCCTTTAAAGAAAAATGATGAATTGTCAAGTACAATTGCTCTGAACATGCTATGTGGAATTCACACAATGGATTTTCATGATGCTTCAAGAGCTTTCTACAATACAGGCAGGATTCAACAAAAAGCATAAAGAGAAAAAGGCCAGATCAAGGAGTTAAACATACCCAAGCAAGGCACTAACAGATGTAACTTACTTTCAAACGCCTTCTGATAGAACCCCTATCACTTAGAAGCAAGCAGAACACTAATCTAACCCAGGTTAGCTCCTTCCCTTAACATCCAATGACTTTCCAGTCAGGACAACATTCACATACAAGAGGCTGCATTCACAACCAGTCTGTATTTACTCACTACAGTTTTATCCTGGAAAAACTGTCACTGCTGTTTCAGTTTTTGGCTGTGTACATTTTCAGATGAGAATATCTTCTGTCTATTTTTAGAAGAGTAGTTCCCTTCTGCTAGAGATATCGGAGGCTGACTGCATTCCATTCAGACACATGCAGGGCACTGGCTCTCTCCACAAGATGACACCACAGAAGGACAGCAAATAATTTGGTATAAAGAACGAGAATTTAAACGATTTTCAAGGAGCAAGTAATATTTTAGCTGAAGCCAAAACGGACTGCAGTATACTGGGTAGATAATGTTTCTGAGCATAACCACCAGCTAGGAGCTGGAAAAATTGGAGAGACACCACATTAAGCTTACCGTGTCCTTTACAGCCATAAAGCAGTGGCATATCCAGCGCCTCGTCGTGCCATCTCGACAGATGTATGAAAAAGCCCGGTCAAAGTTCCTGTCTGGTGCGCAGAAAGAAACCTTCTCTATTGTCTGATCAACTATAAGATCCTAGACGGAAAAAAACCCAACCCCCAATAAAAGAGATGTGAGGAAATATGGAGAAACACTTGAACAAGTAATTTTCACGGTTAACCACAAGAAGGTGAGTTACACTAAAACACAACCTGATGTGACTACAATTATCTGTCAATGACTTTATCATTCAGAATCCATTCCCAGTGTGAAACAAAGACAGATGACATTTTCCACCAGCCACCTTTGGCAGATGTGTGCCAAGGCACCACTTAAGAATTTAGGGACCCAAACAATTCCTGAGATCTCTCTAAATTATGGAGCTCACATTTGTATTGTTTTGTTTTATTTTTAGTGTTGCTCTGATAGTCTTGCAATCAAAAAATGTTTACTTTGGTTAAAACACAGTCTACAAGTGTGAAAAGGTATTGCAGCTGCTACACAAAAAGCAAAAGCTGATCTGCCAACTAGCTACCAGGGATGCAAGGAAAAGCACCAGTGGCCCTGGTGCTACCAAACAGCCCTTATTCGTTCCCCAGCAGAAGTGTTTTTAAAAAGGAGATAGCATTGTTTACGAACTCTAGCTTCATTTACAATTATTTTTTTCAGAGTTCTTTTCAATGTAGTTTCTTTTGGTTGGTGGTCAGTACCTGGCACCTGTGCTAATGTATCCATCCACCAGGAGGCAACAGTATATTCTCTTTTTACATCCTATACTTTTAATTTCCTCCAGGGTCTGTACAACTTATTAAGATTCCACTTTTAAAGATTAGATACATAAGCAGTAACGTTTCTAAAAATAACCCCTATGTTATTATATTTCAATGAGGCAATCAGTAGACTGAGTCCACCTATATCAGGGTTCTTGTATTAGAAACTCAATTCTAAAGAGAGAGTAACTTTAGTGCTGATGAATTATAGAATCATAGAATCATAGAATGATTAGAGTTGGAAGGGACTCCCAGAGGTCATCTAGTCCAACCCCCCTGCAAGAAGCAGGGACACCCCCAACTAGATCAGGTTGCTCAGGGCCTCATCCAACCTGGCCTTGAATATCTCCAGGGATGGGGCATCCACCACCTCCCTGGGCAACCTGTTCCAGTGCTCAGTTCCCAATGGTATCCGTGGAGAAGTCTAGCCCCTGAGCAGATACCTGCCTGGCAGTTGTACTTCAGAGGGTTACGAATTATCTCGACCAGCTTCTCAGTGATGGCTTGCGGCAATCATTTCTGAGGTTGACAACGTAAGGGCTAAATGGCCTGAGCATAAAACTAAATTATTTCAGACTAATGAGAGTAAAAATGGCTTTGAGAGCCATACCATCTTTCAAAATGCCAGTATGGGTGGAGAGGCAAGCCTAAAGCTTTTAGTTCTAATTGTCTACATCTAGATAAAACCAAGAATCATTTGCTATTACTTGCAGACAGGTACCTTGGTGGAACACACTGTACTGCTTCACAATAAATAAAAGAGTAAAACACTCTAGAAAGATGCCACAAACATGTTAGTCTTCCACTTCAGACCAACATCTTAGGTAGCAGAAATTATTAAATTTGAAAGCTACTATTTAGCTTGAGCCTGAAGGCACAACCCGCTATTTCATTTACTCTCTGTGGCATTTTTAGATGGTAGCTCCTGTTCATTCAGACCCATTCTAGGAGTTGCATGCACTGGAAATTACATTGATTGACCTAAGTTTGCTCATGTGATATAATGGCAGCCTTCTGCAGTGGTGCAGAACAAAGTCAAGGGACTCTCCAAGTTCAATGCCAACAGAACTCAAGAGGAAAAAAGTGGTTCTTCAGTAAATGTAACAAAAAATATTCCAAGCTTGTGCTACCCACCCCATTTTATGAAATGTGTCCTGAGAGTAGTGTGCAATTAACTGGGGGAAAAAAAATAAACAGCAGATGTACGTACGTGTACAAAGCAAGAAATGATTAAACCACTATACACTTCAGCCTTCCTTTCAAATACCAACATTTGCATCAACATGAAGACCGGTGTCCACTGAAAGTTAGAGCACATACGTGATTACAGAGAGATGCAAAACTTTTGTCGAGGGATGTCTAACCTTTGTTTTCTCATCTACCACTCTGAGTCCATCCGCTGAAACCCACAGGACTGCTTTGACGGCTTTCTTCCCAGACTTTCCAAAAAAAAAAAAGAAAAAGGAAAGAGAAAGAAAAAGAAAAAAAACAGTTTTACACCAACAGCATCAAGACAGCCACCCACTTCCCCTTTCCAAGAACCGTAACATTAAGTGTAGCTGAAGTCCACGGTCAGTAGGGTGCCCAAAGCCAGACAGTCAATCCAAGTTGCAAAACACTCAGAGAACCAAGCCAAAGCCAGTATTTCAGAAACAGCACGTCGTGGGGATGGGGAGAGGGCACAGGACAGGTGGAGGCAAGAATAGGGTGTACATCCACTGACAGTAAAGAGTTCAAGACTGACCAAGTGGGTGAAGAGTTCCACTAAGAGTCAGAAAACACTAATCAATAAGGAGTTACACCACAGGTAGCTTCTTTAGCACAAGTTTAAACGTAGGAAAATTCTTACCTGGTATTTCCACCAGCCCTACCCTCTGCCCCAATAGCTGCATGGCAGAATCATGGCATCACCTTAAACCAGCGTTAAAAGCACCCAAAAATCATCATCGGTTCCTGTGATATGGCCTTAACGCTGAGATCAGTCATCCAAAATGTTTCACTAATTCATTAAGAGCTAAAAGCCACATATCGGAAGAGAGGCAGAAAGACGTGATTCCTTAACCATGTGGTGCCTGTCCTGAAAAAGCCATGGTGTGTGGCAGGCTATGCTGGAGGAGAGGCCTGGCTTTTGTCCAAGACTCGGCTGTGAAAACTTTCGGCTGCCGCAAGCTGAGGGTAAGTAAAAGTGGGAAACACAGGAAGGCTTCAGGAGCCATTTAAACTGCAGCTTCTTTCTAGATTGTTTACTTTTTAAGACAAAGTTACAGTGAACAGCATAAACACCAATTCATCCAACAGAAAATAGGTACAAGACGTCAACGTAATTTTACTGATTGTTACAGAGAACTAATACTAGAAAAATAATCCTTCTTTTTAATAAATGTGTTACTTTAATTCCCAGGCCCCGTACTTTAGGCCAGCTGATAAACTGGTCTCCCTATGACATTTTTTGAAGTACCACATTTGCACAGTTTGTGGCTGCTAATGGCACCCACCACAGACCACTGCAGGGAGTGAAGAGAATACCACCACTGCCACGATGAGGGGGTATCAGCTAGTGGTTTCATGCACAAACTGCAATTTGTTGTGTTTTTTTTTTTTCTAACACTGCATTGTAGATGCATGTAATATATATTTATATGGCAAGTAACGGAGCAAGGACACATTCTGGCATAAGCCAACACATGTCCCAAGTCTGCAACACTGATTTTAACGCTGTAAGGATGAAATGTCTTGGAGTGAAGAGTCTCTTGCTATATCACATTGGTTTCATCCTGAGAGAAAGCAGCAAGGATGAGGAAAACGGGCCTGGCAGGACTTCTGTTTGTTTTTGGGGAGGAACTATCTGTCCCAATTTCGGAAGCAGCAGTAACAGCCCCAGCGTTTCCAAACAGCAAACAGAGAATGGCACTGACTTGTACGGAAGAGTGATTAAAAGAGAAAAGAGAGAAAATAAGCACAGCGTGAAAGCAAGCTATGGAGAAGTGCTTGCAGAAGCAAGTTTCTGAATGTCCATCCAGCCTCCTGGATACCCTGGGGAAAGTTTAAAGTAAAACTGTCAGATTCTGTAATGCCTAACAGAAAGGACGCTATTCACAAAGGAAGATGTTCTTAAATTTATCATCATATGTGTTTAAAAATACTGCAGCATTTAAAAGTAACTTATAATTGTTGGTCTTCAATGGCAGTAAATGCTGATATTCACAAGACATAGTCTGTATTTTCAATGCTCAGCTATCTTCCATAGCCTATCAGACCTTATTAGGTCTGATTAGACCCTAAACCAAATGGTTGGTAGAGGTCTGCTTCCCTGAACTGGTTTTAAAAGGAGTAGCAGTTTCTTATAAGCTGTTAATAGTCTCAAAATCTTTATTTCAAGCAAATACAAACAATCAAGAGAAGCCAATGCCTGCAGATGACTGTTTGGTTTAGATTACCATCATTAGAAACTGAGATGCAAGTCTTTCCCCAGCAAACAATAAAAACCTTGTTTCTGCAGAAACAGCGAAGAGCTCCTGAAGTTTGTATTGAACAAGTCAAGTTTAAGGGAGCTGCTGGGTACTTCCTAAAGCAGTACTGATCTCTGGCAGAGCTGCTATTTTACCAAGTGAGGATTTAGAAACAGGTAAGACATGAAACTTCACATTTCTCCAAATCAAAGGACAAGGCTAAAAGGCTAAGTCCTCCTCTCTCCCTGGAAACATACAGTTCCTCATGGAAGGTAACCAAACACAGGTTTGCTACACTAAAAGAAAAAAGATCACACACTTTCACATCCCAATTCCTTCTTCTAGATTTATGGTGGATGCACTCCTTCAGAGGAGTAAGTCCTTACAGTCTATATCCCAAACACATAGCTACTACTGTTGAGGAACATATGATTTTCCCATCTACCGAATCCTCAGCTTACCTGTGCCTACAAGTGATGTATGAAGGAATATGCTTCTCCAAGTAGTTTATAGTGGCTATACAAATCAAAGTACTACTCTATTATGGGCAAGATATTGTGACATGTATTGTGATTAGTAGATACGAGCATTTGCAGTCTTGGCACCTGCTGGATGAAGATCAGACCAGATACAAGATACTGCATGGGAACTGAACTCCAACACAGAATCGCAGTTTGCATGATAAACACCAAAATGTATAGGGGGACCCCAAACAAAAGTATTTATAGCTAATGGCCAATATCCACTGGAACAGTGTGGTCTTAAGTGTTGCTACTAAGGGACTCATCTAGGGACAGCCATATCAGTAGCTTGTTTTCGTATTCATGAGTTTTTGGATGACAGCACTGCTGGAGGAGAGCCACGTGTGGTACCAACTCCCAGGAGCCTGATTTGTCAGAGCTGAGTCAGTCCTGATAGAAACCTTGTTGCTCAGCACTTCTTAGGAGGTCAGCAATCTGCTCCAATACCAGATTTGTTATCTGGACTAATTTGAGAGTCCTCTGAGGTCTCCAGTAGGGTGGGCGAGGCAGTCTTCCTAACAGACAAGGCCCAAAGACAAAGCAGGCCCATTGCAGGCTGGGCACAAGGCAAACATCTGCGACAGATAGGGAGAATTAAAGTTGTCCAATAACACATTCTTAAAATATTTCTAAATTGTTTCTAGACTTTCTGCCCATTTCCTTCTGTCCTGGGACTAAAAAACAGCTGTAAGATTTATCTGAAGCCTGAGGTATAAAGAAGAAAATTTATTATTTCAGACCATGTATAAAACACATTGCGTGATGAGAAATGCACGCACTCGGTGGAAGCCAGACATGGGAAAGATCATGGAATCTGTACTACAATTCTTTAGAACAGCAAAGCTTTACTTTTAAAATATGAAGGGCTGCCTAAAAAGGGAGTCGATTCAGTTAGGCTGCACACAGCACACAAAATAAAACTGCAACCTGGAGCTACCCACACTCGTTCCTATCTAAAGCTGAAAAGACTGCGTTTTCAATACTAAATACATTTCTGGACACAAATCTATCAGATTTACCTTTTAGGGAGAGATAATATGGTCAGGGAAAGAAGCAAACCTGTCTAGACTGACTTTGAAAGCTGGTAGGGCATTTTCAGCAGCTCTTCAGTTTGGAGTGTTATATTAATCCCTAAGCAAAGCATAAGCAGAGAAATTACAGATGAGACAGCCACAGATATTAAGAAATATTAGTATTTCTCAAGTATTAATAAGAGAACAGCTGTCACGGCTTTTGCAGTTTTTTCCTAGATTCGGCCTCCCGCTGCAAGCTGAAGCTGTAACGAAGGCACTGCCATGCCAATGCTGTGGGCACACCTACATGCCACAGATTGGAGTGGTGTCAGTGCTGACTAACTAAACTTTACAGGCTGAAAGAGAGTATCTTTTGCAAAATATTCTAATAAAAGGTAAATCAAGTATGCAAGGCTAAATAAAAGCTACTAAGACGCAACAG
Organism: Heliornis fulica; assembly: GCA_013399135.1. Classification (NCBI taxonomy): domain Eukaryota; kingdom Metazoa; phylum Chordata; class Aves; order Gruiformes; family Heliornithidae; genus Heliornis; species Heliornis fulica. The sequence continues at coordinate 428,957 of VXBZ01003319.1, forward strand.
GGAAGCCAGTATATTTAACAGATAACTGAACAGTTAAAGACAGATTTTCAAGTGCTATGTAAAGCTCTGTCCTTCTACATCTTTACTTTCAACATAAGTTACTACCAGCAAGCAGAAAGAAATGTAACATTCCTGGTCAGGCTGAAGTGTACGTGGGGGTGTCTCTGTTTTAAACAAATTCTAAGTGGTAGTTCGCATTTTTGATTGTAAAGCAAACAGCATGATTTCACCCCAATCTGTTCGCAATCCAGCTCAAATTTTGTTAGCACATAGGAATGACCTGATAAATCTGACTGATCTCTCACCTATGGTATTTGGCCCTTCACTATCACTACACTTCCAATTTGTGCTTTCCCAGATCACAGAAGTAAAGCTGTGAAAAAGTGATAAAAGTAAAAAGGTGAAAAAGAAGTAGCTGAAAAAAATACTTCATTTACTCCCCAAAGCAAATTTGTGAGCAGCAAACAATCTTTCTCTGGATGTTTATAAACCTGTTGCTTTCTACTTAAGCCAAGATTCATTTTAAAACAACATACTTCAGAAGCTGTATCTTATATTAATTCCATATGAAAACTAAATAAAAATGGTGGTTTTTAACAGGAATTTGAAATGCAGATGTAGGGAAGAGATGAGAGGTAGGAGAGAGAGCTCTTTCAGGGTCTACAGGACCTTGCAAAGATGTAGACAGTGCATGACAGTTGCTTTCCTTCACATCTAAATCACTGTGCTCATGAAAGCAAGAGCAACAAGAACTAAATTTTTCAGTTGCACAACTCAGTTGCAGTTAGAAAAAAACAGTATATGTCACATCTTCCTTTTAATTAGGACTGTGAGAGAGAGTTTAACATTTGGTTTGGCTCGTGGTGCCAGGCAGCCAATCATGAAGAATTTACCAGGCTCAGACGCCAAGTGCTCCTCTGTAGATATCTGCCCAGACTGGCACAAGTGTAAGGGCTTAAAAGGACAATTCCAATTTTTTCAGGAAGACCAAATCACTTCAGAACACTGGATTTCTGATACAGCTCCTACGGATTTAAGTTTTTGTTTCAGATGCTTTTTTAACCATATTCTTTGTTTCATCAACTTATTTCTAAGTCTCTTTTAAAAGCAAATATCCTAAAATGGGTTAGGTGACTCTCAACACCCTGATTTTATAGCAGTGCTATACCAGGGATGTAACTCCTTATAGTGCAAGCACAAACAAGGCATTAAACTTACTTTTCCAAAGAAGCCTTTGAAGAACTTCCTTTCCTGGAGGAACAGGGGGGACAAGTCGAGCGCTATTACTGTAGGTAGCTAAAATGTCCCAGGGTTTCAAACCAACAAGCACACACAAGAATAGGGTTTGGAGGGAAAGGAAGGGGGGTTTTAGAGTTATCCATGAGAAGGTGCGACAGGCAAATGTGAAAATAATCCCACGAAAATGCAGATCAAAGGGCACGCACATGATTCTAACAAGCTACTGCCCTGAAATTGGTGGAAAGAAGAGAACCTCAGCCCCAATTTCATGCAAAGTGGTTACTTTATTTTCACTCTCCCCTGTTTAGTCCCTTTTAGTTAGGTTATAAACCAAACTTGGCAGCAGACAAGTGGTTAAACAATTAAAATACTGTATGGGCTCTTGTGAAATGCAAAGTTCTAACTCCAGAATTAAAGTCAAGTTTGCTCTGTATTGATCCACCTTTCCCAAAGCAAATGCTAGATAAACACGTATGGCTGTACGTTAAAGCAGGGGTTAAACACCCCTTCATCTCATTCCATTTATGTGTTCATCTGGTCTGCATGCTGCTCCTAACACTTCACATTTTCTGCTTTCTCAGGCAGAGGAATTTCACCTTACCTTGTGGTACGACTAAAACAGGAATGAGGTCCCTTCCCCTTTCACTCTCTCTAAAGCCTTCCAAGGCTTTATACAATATTTATATAAATACTAGGTATTCATTTTACAGCTCTAAATGGTTAGGCAGAACAGGACCTTTTTAAAGTCAGTTCAGACAGGGACAGACAGGCAAGTGCAAAGATATCAAAGAGCTGCACTTCCACTTCCTAAACTTCTTCGGCCTAGAAGCGATTATATATACACCTACTGCCAGATTCACATTAAGAAAAAGGAAGCACACAGTTTTAAGCTTATTTGCACGCAGTTTAGTTTACTGGTTTTCATTCTGATACCAGACTGTGAGAAGAAAACTGCAAGATGTGAAGCAAATCTCCTGAGAGAAGGCTTCACCAGGCTTGGTGCTCTGCAAGCACAGCCGCACGCTGCTCCGCGTTTGAGGGAAGCTGGCATGATGCAGCTCGCTGTTCCCGCTATCTTCCTAAATTGTTTTGCCTGTAAGGAAACTGTGGTCTTGGAGTAATGGGGAAGAGCAAGGGAACTGCAGATGAGAGAGCACCATTTTGTGAGAGCCCCTGGCCCCAAATTAACACTATGCAATCACAACTCGTTGATCACTGATAACAATACTATATTAAAAATATGATTACAGATATCCTGAGGCAGTGTCTCGACAACTGATTGATACACAAGGTTATATTTAAAACAAAGCTATGGTTCTGACGCAAGCCAACAAAAGCCAGGAAGCACAGTTAAGAAGGGAGTTGTCAATCCTGACTGCATTTCCTGACTTCAGTTGCTGTGTGCCTCTCTGCCCGACGTCCTTCCACAGAGCTTTTTTTCTGAGTATCTGTAACATATTTATGTCAACTCAGACACTGTATAAAGAGCATCTCTTAAATGCAGTCAGATGAAAAGCTTAACAATTTTCAGAGGCAGGATTGGTTATGTTTTTGGACAGGATATGCAGAACACTAGGAGGGGAACTAATGGATTAATCACAGCGTTGTGTACATAATGAAAAGGGGTTGGATGCTGCTGCCAAGTTGAGCAATGACTATTGCATTACACTAAATAACAGCTTTTTAAAGATAGCAAAAGCTAAGGAGATTCACCAGAAGCTACCTCATTTTTAGGTGATGGTTAATTTTGCTCTCAGCAAAATGCTTGTTAAGATTATTTTTTTTAATAAACTAGAAAAGGTTAATGGAAAAGGCATCATGCAAAATGGGTTTCAAACAACACTAAGTTAATGGAGTTTAGAGATAACTAACATGTTCTAAAATACTAAATTATGTCTCTTTACCTGCTAAAACAAGAACATATATTAAAACAAATGCATCATTTAAAACAAAAAGTGGCAAGTTAGAAACCAATACTACACACTAAAGCTGATTTAAAATCAAAACATGACTTTGGAGAGTATAGTTATGTCTTTATATGATGTTCCCCTACCTGAGTCAAATACACTTACAGGGCCCTTATAAAATTATTTTCAAATCTGTGCTAAATGTTTTTAATTCAGTGAAGTGGTTCTGAAGAAGCCATTTAATCCTTAGTGTCCAAATAAAAGGATCCTACCAGATATTAAATGTCTACACACTAATATGCCCCTACTGAGGTAAAAATGTAAGTTACGTTGGTAACAATCTACTAAGGGAAAAATGCAAGCTCCACTGATAATCTAAACCCATGTTAATAACAGACTGACTGGTGAATACATGGTTTTCTGATCTGTTAATGAGACTGCAGTGCCATTTCATCTGAAAGAAAATAGAGACATAACTCAAGTTTCTTTTCATTGTTCATTCTAAACAATATTATAACCCGCACATTAGAGTATTGTTGGTGTGCAATTTCAGAGCTATAAAACTCCAACAACTGAATACACTGAGGATAGGGGATTCTCTAACTACAACTGGCTTCTTTTACTCAGTTGTCAATTTGTGCACCGTCATCTGGTTTCAAGTTCTGCAAGATGCATTGCCCAAAACCAATTACACCACATTAAATGAGCAGGTAATAATAAAATTAAAAAAAACCCACAAAAAACAAACAACTAAACAACTCTGAAAGATTATTTCCCACAAGAGAGAGACAGATTTCTTTTCATATTTTCTTTCAAAAAGCAAAGCAGCAATTAAAACTATTCCTAAACTCAAGATTAATGCTGTTCTATATTCTTGAGAGATCCCTTAAAATGTTGTAAAATCAACTGGTCAGCCCTAAAAAAGAACAGAATTCAATTCCTCATATGAATTGTCAATTGTTGGAGAACAAGAATTAAGAGGAAAAAAATCCATTAAAATAAGTAGAGACAGGCAGAACTCAATTTTTAGAAACTATGAGATACAAGTATTGAACAATTCTAAGGAAATAGAACTATTATTTAACAACCGGATTTATAAACCTACATGTTACCTGCAAAGAAAACAGTAAAGATTAAAATAAGCCACGTATGTTTTGATGTAGTTTAACCACAGGCAAAGTGAAGTCCAATTTCCCTTAGCTTGTCTTTCAGTTTGAGCACTGCAACTCAAACTTAGAATTCCTTCAAGATCAAGAGAAGCCCATCAAAATAACCAAGTACTGTGAAAACAAGAGAATACCAAAAGAACAAACTGTTTTCTTATCACATTCCTCGCACACTGAAACCTCATCCAGGGGCTTGGCTTTGCCTAATTAAGAGAGAATACTGTACAGAAAAGAGCTTTCAGTAATAGAGTCCTAAAAAAATGCCCTCAGTTTAAAACATACATGCTGGGGGTGGAGGGCAGGAGTTAAACTGCAATGAGCAGCTGGAAATGAACCTAATGATCTGATGGAGTTTAGGAACCGAAGCGCACAATGTAGTTTCAGTAATGTGAATTTCACTTCTGCTTCTCCACTTCCAAAAATGACAAAGAGACAATGCAAACTGCAATCGTGAAAGCCATGTGCTTGTGCCTAATTTATATACAGAAATCTTCAAACAGCAGAAGAAATCAAAGTTATCTGAGGAAAAATGTTGAATTTATGAGAATGGCAAGTTTATGCCATTCATAATCAGGAATAATGAAATAGCACAGAATAGGGAAATGAAATGAAATTATTTACTCCCAGAGAATGCACTGTAGAAGTTAGATATCCAAGTCTAACATTTGAATAAGTAATTCCAGTGATCAGGAACAACAATCCTGGAATTATCCACACTCTAGAAGAAAATGGGCGCTACGCTTTTACTGCATCTCATTATTTCTAAGCTACGCTACACATAACTGGCTTGTGGGCTTAAAGTTTGTGAAAATCCTAGAGAACAAATACTTGACAGCATAGGTCCCCAGAGAAGAGACTGAGAGAAGCTAAATAAAGTAGACCCTGCGAGGTTATTTGGTGAACTCATAGAAAGTATTCTGACAGAACAGAAACCATAACAAAACAAAAACGGATGCAATTCATTATGTGGTCAGTACTCGTGCTTTTAGCTACATAAACTAAATCCACAGAACAAAGAAACTCATTTATATTTTGTGTGGTCCTTTTGAATAAAAATCAATCACCAATCACTGTTGGACTGAATGGGAACAGATGGGATGCGGCTTTAACAGGTTTGCTATACATTAGCTGAGAGAGAAAAGAATGAAAAGACTTGATTTTAATCAGAGCCCTAAATCAATTCAGAAACTTCACAGAATAACAGAAGGAAGAAAAGATAACCTATAATCCTCTGTTGTGTGCTAGGAAGAACAGGTCTAGTTGGAACCATTTGAACTCTCACATTTGGTGAGGGAAGAAAGCTAAGTCCAGCAGCAGAGAATCTTAGATCAGCAAAGGTGCAGCAGAAGTGTTGATGTACTTCCAGTAATTTTGCTGAGCTACAAGGATACAAGAGTTTCTTCCAGTGAAGGCACCACTGAAGAACATAAATAGCTAAGATGCAAAAGAGAAGTGAGGAAAAGGACTGCAGATCCTTTCAGACTTCAAATTTGAATGTCCTTTCTCCTATTCTCTTCAATGCTGTTTCAGCCTCAGTTACTTGACAGACTGATCACTGCCTTTATGGAGTTTGCTATTTCTGCAGGTTTCTGTGATATTGCTGCTGCAGGAAAAGGATGACAAGACCTCCTCAAATGGCTACAGAAATACAAAGAGCTTGGAACGAGTGCCATTTACACAAGCAAACGTTCACAGAAGCCAAACAAAGAGCAGCCCACTTCATGACATCAGAATTAGGCAGCCTTCAGGCCACTTTGAGCAGATGCAAGCCAGATTATTTCATGCGTGACTACAATGTTGCAGTGCATTAGAAAAAAGCAGCCTAAATCAAGTAATATTTTGTATAATAATGGTGAATTCAGTAACTATTAAAGTGGCAGGCAACAGAGAGAGAGAGGGAGAGGAAAAGAGAGAGGGAGAAAGAACTGTTAAAAAACAATGGTTGAAGTCCCAACTTAGTCTCAAAGGTCACAGAGGATTTTTACACATATGCTTTGCAAAGAGTTCCTGCGAGTAGAAAGAACAGTTGTAACTCTCTCCCTCTCATCACCAGATTAGCAGCAGTGCTCTCAACCCGACCAACTGTTCCCCTAACGTGGGTCAAAAGTTCAGTCTTTAGTTGGGGCACTGCTGCCACACGGACCTTTGCCAGTAACGCTCACAGCCCCCAAACCAACTTTTTCATAAAACAAATACACATACAGATTTCAGTCTCTTCACAGCATCTTCGCAGATATGCATTCCTCTGGATTCATCCACTTCGACGTGCCCCAAGTACTGCAGGAAAGAAAGAACAGAGAGAAAACTTAACAACTGCTCCTTAGACTCCTCGGATTTAAAAAGCCCGAATCTCTGAATTCACCTCAGGTCGGCTGAGATGACACACACTGGCAGCACTCTGCTTGCCTTCTACCGAGATCTGCATTTGGAGGTTGCCTTTGTATTTCTATGTGGTACCAGTGTCAGTGGAAAACACGTAATTTTGCAGGAAAAACTCCTTACTTGGGGGGGGGGGGGGGANTTGTAAAGTAGAACTGTGTTTTTCTGCTTATTCAGCATCAGCTGTAGTCACTTTCTTTTTATTAGCAGAGCATGAAAGCCTTAAATCAACAGAGAGATGACTGTGAATAAATTAACGATAAATACATTTAGTATCACAGATTGAATTACACGATACAGTATGGTAATAAAATATATTTGCATGTTCACATCCAAACCAAAGAAATTTCGATGTTTCAAAGTGAAGACATCTTTCTTTTTTACACCACACACTCCCCAGCTGTAAACCAAAAGTGTTTATCTTCTGCATATCTTCCTTACAACACTCAGCTCTAACATGGACACTGAAACATCCATCATTCTCACAAACAGGTTTTCAAAACACCAGTTTTCTGTGTATTTGTCTTATCAAGCACTACGTACATCAGTGAAGAGAAACTGAAAGTTTCAAAGCTTTGAAATTAATAATCCAGAATAATATTATCCTATTGAGAAAACAATTTTGATAAGTATATCCAAGCATAGCGTTTGGGATACTTCAGATAGTTTTATTTTACATTGTGGGGGGGAAAGCTTTCCTTTCTCCAGTTTCTCCTAACCTTTTCCAATTATAGTTCTTTTTAATGGGGAAGGAAATGTTTTCTCAGAAACATTCAAATCCTTCTTCCAAGTACCTAACTCCTGAAGAAAACTGAAGTTTTGTAATGATTTATGTGGCACTGTAAGAATGGCGTGCAATTCAACATTTATATTCTAGACTAGCTAGCAAGTGAAAGAATGGGTTTTAAAATATCAGAATCAATACTTGTGTCACTTAATGCAGTGGTAAACCTAAGTTTAATAATCTGTTGAGGAGGCCCCACTCCATCACAGAATGTTCCGACATGAGTTATCAGAAATCTCCTAGTTTTAGTGTCGTTAATTAGCATACCATACTCCACTACATGGATAAAACATTGCACTTTTCAGCACAGTACTGAAGCACTCTAACAGAATAACATAACAGACTAAACTTCAATGTACAAACTCAGGCAGTTTTGAAGTTTTAAGAGAAATTTGAAAGTTGAGGGCTTTTTCATAAAAGGCAAGATGCTCCAAAAGAGGAGACTATGTATCACCCTACATATCATTACTGAAAGATTTAAAGTATCTTCAGTGACAGAGGGCTTTAACATTAGATCTCACTATGTGGCATTTTAAAGACTAAATGTGGATGGAACAATTCTGCAAGAATTTCATTTTAGCCAATCCTCACAGCTGGAGAACAGCTTGAAAAATAAATTGCATAGAGATTACAAGGTAAATAAAACAGTTCTGGCACTTTAGAACTTTTCCAAAATGAGCTCTGTGAGGCTGAAGCCTTGTAACTGAAAGCTGGAGCTGCCACAACAGCAACTGTGCTCCCTCAGCTGAGCACGCTGAACATTTGTGCGAGATCTTCATTTCTCCAGAAATGAACACACCAACTAGAAAAATTTAATCCACAAATAGCAACAACCAAAGATGCACTTACTGTGCGTCTGGAAGTACATGTTTATATCAACAGCTATTGCAGATGGATCTTTGGCTCTGCCACGACTCCTCTGGAAAATCCACAGATGCAGAAACTCTGTGGTTGTGCGTATTGGTATGTGAAAGTTTGGCATTTAGTAACTTAAGAAAGTTTGTCAAATTCTCTTTAAGGGGAACACAGTAACAAAGCTGAGTAGCAGACAACTTTCTGATTTCCTGAGCTGTCTGCACATCTCAGTTACCCCAGCATAGGCAAAATGTTTCCAACCGAGGATCCAAATCATTCAGACCCTGTATCTGGCAACCTGCCTTTTGCTTGGAAAAGGGAGAAACACAGCAGGGTAAATATTGCCTCATGTCACCCTCCAAAACAGACAACCATTTTCCCAAGTTGCCAAACTCTCTATTCAAGTCCTGTGCTCCAACTTTCAGCAATCAGTCATGCCACTGCTGCTGGAGACAGCAAGTGTAGCTGCAGTTCTCAATACTACTTCCACTCCAGTGAATGGGGATATTATTGCACATATCAAGTGCATCTACCCGCACCAAAAGGGTACAATCCACAGACCTCATTGAGCATCAATCAATTCTGAATTATAAAAGAAATTACACTGCCTCACAATACTTCTTTATGATATAGAGGACAAAAGGTGCTTTGTTTGCACTCACACTTTACACTTTAAGCCCTTCACCACAAAAACCTAATTCTCCCCACTGCACCACTTTTGCAGAAGCTCATCACTATCGGTACCAGTGGCCTTCTATGTTTTACGGGCAGTTTTACAATTCTCACAGGTTGGGTTTTTTTCTGGGGTGGTGGTATGTGAATTCCTTATAGATAACAATATATAGTTACTTTTAGAAGAAAGAAACACATCAACTACATAATTAGAAAACTGCGGTCCTCTTCATTTTTTTAGCCACGTCTTCCTTAAGCAGCAAGTCCCCTTCCAAGTCTGCAGGCTGATTTGTAAAAACTTTCTTCCCCACCAGGCTGAAAGTAGACATACACAACTCCTGCACTTAACCAGTGCTGTGATAGCTACCTGACTTCTAATGGGTAGTATTCAAAGACATGAATATTTCTGCAGTAGTCTTGGCAAATAGCTCTGCTACAGACTAAGACCTTTTCTAGTACCCTTACATTTCAATCAGAAGTGTTAAATTTCAATTACTTGTAATTATTGTATCTTATCTGAAATTTGAAATATTAGCTCAACTTATTAGTGCAACAGCATTTTAACATTTCAAAACTTACCAGAGAAAGAAAATACAGCTGCAAGTTAGATAAAGAAATGGTCTGTTCCTCACAGCCTGAAATGGAAGCTAAACACCAGACTTCAGGACTGAACAAAAATAAACCATCACCAAAATCTGTTGTCCTGCCACAGGAAATAGACTGGATGGAAACCACTCTAAAAAGCAGATACACAAATCCCACACTTCTATACACAACATTTCTGGATCTCTGAATGGAACATCCCTTTCAGACTTAAGGAGAAGAAACATACTGCAAAGTGCCTGCGCAGTGACTTGTCCTAGATAAGTAAAATCTCATGTAAATCTATTGTGGCACATTACTACAAAGATACTCGAGGCCTGGGACACAAAATTACTAGCTGTACAAAACTGATGTGAACTGTGGAAACCCTACCATAGTGGCTGATGACTTTAGAGAAGAGTGCAAAGAGCACCCCTTGTCACAAGGATCCCTGCAGCCAGCCTTCCTGGAGAAAGCGAGCACTCTTCCACTGGGCAAGTGCACAGAGTAGGAATGCAGTATTAATATTGAATGCATTCCTACTTAATTTCCATAGCAACCAATGCATGATAGTCATGACATCAGCAATTCTCAGCAATAAGATCTTCTGTAAGAGATTTAATCGTTATACCAGAAAATACCCAGCAATGCTTTTACAGAAAGTGAAAATCCTTGTGTGCAGAGCTAACATAGAAAATAAAAACTCTAATCCAAATAAAATTCTTTCAGGAGTTGTTGGAAAATCCCTTGACACAAACATTTTGAAACACAATTATTTCTATCAATATTTTTTGGGGGGGGAGGGGAGAGGGAAAGAGATGAGGGTACAACAAGGAATAAAAAAAAAAAAACCTTTCCCTCTTCACCTCTGGGCTTTATGTTCTCTCTCACAGGTAGTGGTGTTCAGAATCCACCTAAAGCCAAACACAGGAGCAAACACAAGCAACAGTGATGTAGCAAAATGCTCTTTAAACTAGTAAACAGTCCCTCTCCATCTTTCTTATATGCCACTTTAGCTACTAGAAGGCTGCTGTAAGGCCTCCCTGGAGCCTTCTCCAGGATGAACAAGCCCAACTCTTCCAGCCTGTCTTCATGGGAGAGGTGCTCCATCGCTCTGATCATTCAACATTTAAAACTTTTTCCAACTTCATCTAAAGAAGAACAATTTTTTACTTCTTTCACAAACAGTAATAGCTGGCAAATAAAAAAAGTCATTCACAAGAACTCCTTTCACCTGGACAACTCACTCGAGCCTGGTAATATGCTATTACAGACTCTTCCAAACAGATGCAGCCACACAAATCACTGCAGTAACTTTATCAGGAGATGTTCACATGTGCTGCTTTATTTGCCATGTACAGATTAAATTCTTCAGATCACATTTGAAACTAGATGGATGCAGGAAATGAGCTTATTCCAAGTCTTGGCCAAGGTGTTCCATGCTGGGGAACTATCTGCTATAGGGAAAAACACTCCACCAATTCCTTAGTATTTTTCCTGAAGGCAGCAATATTCCTCTTTCTTCCTCTGGGTAACTACTGTTCTTTGTAACAGTAAGACGGACTGCTTGGCATCTACATATGTAGATATGCTTCTGGAACTGGAACTGCTCAATAATTAAAGTCTGAGCTCGACAGTTTCACACTGAAGTGCTGTCTTGCAACTAGACATAAGCTTAATTCCAGAAAGCCTGGATGCATCTTAAAGTTAAGGTACTTTTCCACTGCCTTCTGTAAGATTTACATCCCAATGTTCAGTATTTTATTTCTTTTATCTTTGACACCAGTGCTCCTGCCTTTTTAATTTATCATTTTAAAACAGATGTTTCCTTAGACAGAGCTGCAGAAGCACAGACAACAGAAACTCTGTGATTAAGCATCAACAAACTAAGCTTAACTCTGCTTAGTCAAAGCTATAGGATAGTTATGATGCTACCCATGTCCTAAAGGTCCAAATTCTTCCACCTCCCTAAGTCACCAGAAATTAAGATGTCTCACCAACCTGTTAAAACCACCCCACCACCCCCAAACAGGAGCTGTAACAGCCGATGACTGGTAAATATCTCTGAACAGCACAGGTATTAAGAATCTGACTCTAAGAATCTGACTCTAAAAACAAAGCAGCATCTACACCACTATTCTCCATGTCTCTTCACACCCACCTAAGAGCCACAGTGTGCATTTCACTCACTGGTTCTGGTATTTCTCAGTGCGGACAGAAACAATACTGTGACAGAGTAACAAACACCTCCCATTAGGACTTTGGAAGATGAAGCAGCAAAGCTCAATGCAAGATACACAGCTGCTGTATCCTTCATATTCTCACAAACCCCTAAAAATAAGGCAGAGAAGGAAGTCAGGAGGTTATGTAGGACAGCACTTGCCTCAAGGCAGGATCTACTTCCACATCTCCATCAGAGAAGTAAGCCCTGAAGTATTATGGCATTTTTGTAACTGGAGATCAATAGGGCGCACCTTCTACCCCACAGCTTACATGCCTCACAGTTAGAAAGGAGGTTGGGTTTCTTGCTGAGGAGTTGTTACTAAGTTTCCTAAACTTCCCTTGTTGAGGGTTAAGCCCACAATCTCTCCCTTACAGCTTGACATACATACTATTACACTTAGATTTCCAAATTTTGGTCTGATGTGCAATTCCCATGTTTCCAGGAATTCAGCATTAGTAAATAAATCTAAAATTTTCTTAGGAAAAAAACCAAACTTCTGATAGCACAGTTTCATAAACACGCTGCACAGGTGCAGGCTGTACCTTTCCTTCAAGTCCTGTAAAAACATCAGTTTCCATTTATGACTAGTAGCAATCCCCTAATTTCAAAAACTGAAACACCCAGAATTAAAATGTATAACCCAATAAAAAATTTATTTCCAAGAGCCAGTTATATTTAAAAGAAGTATGTCTATAAAGGCATCCAAAACATTTTTACGGCTCTAAACATTAAGTCACATCTTTAAAACATTTTGAAGTTTACTACACAGTTTCAGAATTTTACCTTGGTGAAAGATAGGAAGGTTTTAAAACTGAGTAAGAAGCTAAAACTTCTTATTTGCAAGGCTATTCAAACAAAACAAGGGTTGGACAAGTTTGAAAACTAGGGATTGCATTACATTCCTTTTAATTGTGACCAAAATGCACAGGAATTTACCTGAGAGAAGTCTCAAACCTGGTGTTATAATCACCACTATTTTATAACTAACTGTTTTCATGCTTTTTTCCTGTCATCTTAATGCTGCAGGACTTCAAAAACGTACCTCTGCTTGCTGCTAAGTTGGCGTTCAATAGAAATGGCTATTGTACATTGCTAACATCAATTCATGCCTGAAGAGGTATTTAGTGTTTCATGTGTAAGGCTGTGCAACATTTCAGAAATCAGCAGATTTGTCACATTAACTACTTAAAAATACTTAACATACTTTCCAAAGACTATTCAAGCATCTCAAGCTTTCACAGACAAAAATATCACATGCCCAACTTAAAGGCACTTCAGCATCATCAAACTGGCAATTTCTTTCACAGCTACTATTATTTCAACCTGGAAGCGCATTTAAGATCTAAAATAAAAGCCCGAGTTACTTCTGCTGAGTACCAGTTTTCTGATCTGGGGGAACAGAGGGGAAAGCAAGCTGTATTTATACACTGATGAAACAGAACAAGTTATTTTTAATACGAGATTTATAAATTAGACATCAAGTAATGAAGTTGTAGTTTGGGGATTTACAGATTAAGAGGACAACTGGGCAGACAGTAGTGATGTGAGCACACACAGCAAAGTGACAGAAATAGCCTATTAGCTACCAGTGATGGTTTTGTCAGGGCCATGTATGGCCTAGCAGCCTAACACGGGGACCTCAGGCTGGGAACAGACACTCACAGGTCCCAGCGAGGATACTCTGCAGGACCCACTGCAAGTTGTTCTTCTGTTTCCTTCTGAGTACACAGCAGTATGATGTCCTCCACACATCTCCCACCAAAGCGAGGGCCAGACAGAAAACATCTGAAGAGTCAACTCTTCTATCTGTCAACGAACAACTGTATCCACACAGCTCTTATTTGTCAACACTGCACAGAAATCAAAATTCAGTGGAAAGGCTAGCTCACACAATACCAGGCACTTGGCAGCAAATCCTGGATTTCAAATTCAAAAACACAGGAGTGTTTTTCTAACCTTTCCTTATGGACTTTTTTTCACCAGTATCTTCAGTTTTTCAGCTGGAGTAACTGGAATAAACTATGCAAATAAACTTGCAGACTACAGGCAACAGCAGCCGTAGACACATTAAGGTCAAAGGGACTGATCAACAAAACCAGGAAAGTGACAAAATAAACCTAATTAAATTAATCCAAGATATATGTGACAGATGCATCTTCTAGAACTAGAGGTAGGAATCAGCTGTTAATATTCTCTTTAACACATCCAGTTGGTTAGAACCACCAAGAACTTGAAAATGTTTGGTTTGTTTAGATCTGTTTAGTAGAGGGAAATGACCTAATTTTTCTGATAGAAATTTCACAGGCCAGTTAATCTAAATTGCATTTGTATGAACAAAAACTACTTATCCAGAGGGACATTCGAAAAGGCATTTCAGACAAAAGAAGTCCTAGTGTCAAATATTTTAGTCATTAAAACACAGAACAGCTGCATGTTCTCAGTGAAGTAGTGTCTGGAGCAAGAAAGTTTGAAAATGTGTATGTCAATGAACTTCATTTTTTTTGCAATTTTGGTTTATAAAGATTGTGTAACAATAAGCTATAACACTGATAAGCACAGCTATAATGTCTTTTTGAATAACCTACTTCTGAATAGTTTAAATACAATGTCTCTGTCCATGTCCCTTAACGCTGCATGTATCTGGCGCTGGTTTTCTCTCAGAGGGAGGATCCCCTGCTGAAGCACAGTACTTTTTAGTTTGTTAGGACAGTGGAAGAGAATTTGCCCCTGAAAAAAATTGCTTCTGTGCAGCTTTTCCAGCAGCTGTAAGAGCACCACAGTTAACATTGAAGCTGCTCTGAGTACATTATAAAAGCTGCAATATATCATGCCTCCACACCATGAGTGTTAGGAGAACAATACTATTATGTTCCCAATGGAGCAGCAGAAGTCTGCAAGTCAGACTTGTATAAACACAAGTTTAACATCCTTTCCATAACTTTACTGACAGCCAGGAACCTGGTTTCTCTGCTGATGCAGTAGAACGCAAAGAAACCATCCAGTTGTACACTCCAGCATCCTGTCTCTCCTTCCAATGAAACTCCAGCAGATTCAAAGGATACTGCGCTGAAGAGCACTGCAAGAAAGTCCATAGCCACTCCAAGGTCCTTGAATGTGCCAGACTATCACCTCAAGCACAGTTAGATTTCCAGCACAGTATGGAGCTACCTGCATACACCCTACACACACGAAGCTGACTCAGAAAATGTTATCAATGGCTGCTTACATACAACACAGCCACTCCAACTAGTGCAAAACCACAGACTGCTACACAGAACAACCACAAAAAAAAAAAAAGTGTTATTGCCTAAAAGCAACTGTACACGCCCAGGACTATCACCGCCTTCAAATTCATGCACACAGCACTGGAGAGAACCAACTGTGCATTAAATCCACTTCCCTGAATTTTAAAGCAACAACCTAACAGGAATTTTGCCAATACTTTCTGCAGAACGTGTCTCTATCAAAATGAAGACAATTCATAGATGGATTAGACTGGGTCAAAACCCAACAGCACAATTATGGACTGTAATTAACAGTAAGGGTCTGCTGTGGAAGAGCTTCAAGAACTGTGCCCACATTGAAAACCTTTCAGTAACATCAGGTCTGTTTGCAGTCCAGCATCCTCAAAGCACAGTGAAAGCACATCCTCAAAGCTACTGGAGCCTCTGGCCAACACTAACACAACAAAGCCTGGAGGCAGGACCAAATCCTATTTGCAACATGACTTTCAAAGTGCTTCCCCATGTTCCGTAATATCTGAAAAAGGATAGATCTGTGCTAGTGCTCTGCAAGCACTCCAACTCTGGGCAACATATAAATGCCCAAAGGAAAGAAGTTAAAAAACAAACCAACCTACCACTGCTTTAAGGAGTGACACATCCTTGTCTTTCACAAGAGAAAAAAACCCCACCCCAAACTTTAGAGTCTTACCTAAATAAAATAGAAAGAGTTAGAAGAAACAAAGCCCTGAACATGGCTGCTACTACATTAATTTTGTGTATCTTAGTTCCATACAGAAAAACCCATAGGGTTAACAATTCTCATGTCTTCACCAGCCATACAGGCAAAATCTTTGTCACCCTTGCAAAAAACAGACTCCTGTCTTGCCACTCACCTATGCTTTGAGGTCCAAAGAGATACAGTTCATGATCTGTAGAGAGTGGGCAAGGCAGACCATAACATGTAAGGTCAGACTAAGTCCCCCAAAACACATGGAACTGTGGTTGAGCAGCTATATTACAGGTGATGGACCACTCTGGAATTTTTATTTAGGAACTTTAAGAAAATAAAGGTATTTTGAGATTTCCTACTCATTAACCATTTTCCCCAAAATATCTCAGTTTATTCTGTTTCACTGAGGAGCATCAGGAAGAAAAGTCACCCCGACCAGTATTTAAGGACATAAGAGAAAGCATACTTTTCCTGGAACATATGAATTTCTGAATAATGCCCAAGAACAGTGTGACAGGATACTCTCTCAATAGCCAAAGTTCTATTCTTTTGCAAGCAAAATATAGTACCACCCAGTCAAGCGATGACTCCACATCTGGTTTATCTCAGTCGCTCACAATAGCATACTTCCTGCCTGTACCTATTAAACACCAGTTCACACCCACTTTACATCCCAGCCTAATAGAAGTTTCAAGGTACAGTATTTTGGAAGATACATTCTAATCAAATAAGCCAAAACACTTCTTAATGTCAAACTGTTCTGATTTTACGTTTTCATTTAATTGCAAATTCTTTAAACAGCAATAGTCTACTGTTCTGACCAAATCAAGAAACATATGTAAAGATGCATTTCCTTCAGAGTATTTCTTGCAAAGATCAGATTAAATGCATTCAATTAATTACAATATAAAGTGGTCAAATAAGGGAAATTCAGTCCCATTATGATGCCAGGATACAAAAAAAAAAAAAAATCATCTATTTCTATGCCTCTTCAGCACAGAATAGCTCCAAACCTTTTCTGACTTAGGGTACATGTGCCCAGAATAGATGAATGCTTCATTTAAATACAGGAAGCATTTGTCATTATAAGAGCAAGTCCTGACAGAGTTGAAAAAAGTCAGTCTTTAAACAGCAAGAAATGGCTCACACCCTTTCAGTTCAGTAAAGGATTGCAAAAGTCTGATTTAAACAAAACGTCTAGAAATTTGGGCATTTTGCTTTTCATCCTGTATAAATTATTTTAAAATAATGATCCTTAAAGGAACACCTCTCTTCTCACCTAGATAGTGTTAAACCTTAAGTTGAAGCTTCCCCAGAGCAGTTACTTCCAAAGCTCTGGCGAAACACCATTTCTGTTTAGTACTCAATTACAGTTCCTTCCTTCTAGCAGAAAACTAACACAGGACAAATATGCAAGTAACCATAACAAACCAGAAACATTACATACACTTGAGTGTATGTAAAAGCATGCAGAAGTGACTATAGTAGGGCAATGTAGGACATGAACCTAGTGTGAAAGTTACCTAAAATTTATAGTGTATCTGCACATACCCATAAGCTTTACAAACACATGTAATGGCCAGCTTAAAGAGTTCCACCTAGCAATGTTATCAGTTTAACTATCAATCAGAATTACTTTAATACAGACAAAATCGAGTAAAAAGATCCTTAGGCATCAGAACCATAAACTGTTTTCCTTGTGCATAGATATTTCAGCTCTTAGCTTTCCATACCATCTGCTTACAGCCTCTTGTATTAGTGTCATTTGAGAAAGAAAGCCTCTCATCACAAGGGGAGCATGTGCAATGACACACTTTCCATTTCAGATTTTACTATAATTTTCTTAAGTATTATTATTATAAAATTTTAAAATGTTATTGTTTCCGAAATAAACAGGAAGGAGACATGGTGACACAATAGAAAACAGCTATTTATAATACTCCAATAATCTGGAATGAGTCCTTGGAATTCAAAAAGGTAATTTCGGTTTCACATGCATTAATAGTCTGCAATACACACATGCACACATGAGTTGTAGCACAGAAAACACTCTCAAAAGTTAGCAATTGCTTGTAACCTCAAGCACTGGAAAGAAAGCCAGGTGTTACTTTGCAATCTTTTCAATTATCAGAAGGGAGGAAGGATTCCTTTCCAAGCACAACCCACCACTTACCTTACAAGGCAAACTGTAACTCCACTTTTAACAGAGAGCACCAAGTACCTTTCCATGTAATCCAAGAGCTCTCTCTTTTCTGCTCTTCCAGAAAAATGAAGACAAATATTATATTACTCCTTTTGCCTAGCTACATGATTTATTTCAATTAGACAATAATGCAGGATATCTCAGAGAGTGATATTTCCAAGGCATTTGTTACATGAGTCACCTGGCTTTAAAAAAAAATAAAAATCCACATCCTCTGCAATCAGAGCTGAGTGTAAAATAGGTCAGTGTGTAATGAAGCATGCTGCGGACTTATGCTTGCCAAAACACCCCAGATAAAAATTTGTGGCAAGAGTATCTCATGGATATCCAAAAGAAAGGCTGAATCTCTTACCTTAACAGGAAAGCTACACTTGCCAGTACGAACACCTTCTTCATCTGTCTGCCACTGGTGAGGCCTACTGGCCTCTGGGACATAGACATCTTTCTTTCTCCTAAAGCTTTGGCGTAGTTTGTTCATTTCTCAGATTTTCACGTCCTAGAAGAAGGAAAAAAAAAATACTGCCAATAGGCACCAAAACACCCATTTAGTCATTTAAGGTCAACCACTAGCATGACAACCATCCCTGTGAAATATTTAAGCTTCTGAAAATAGGAAGGGAGGTACCTGTGAAAGGAAAATAGTTTGGACATAGATTGAGAGAAAGATAGATACTCACTTCAAAGTGGAAAACACAAATTCACAATGCTTGTTTAGTATCTTTCCACAGCAAGAGGCGTTAGACCGAAGAAGAACCATTACTCCAAGCATAAAGTTACCTAAAATAGCTGACAGAAAAGCTCTGATGAGCGATGCATAAGATAATCCTGCCTCCCTGAATTTAAGCAGCTACCTAGAGCAACCACCCAGGACACGAGCAGCACAAGCTTCCAAGGCACCTGTGCAAGGCAAGGATTCACAGCCCCACGACTGCTCCTGAAGTTAAGCACTTGTGTTCTTTGATAGATTCATGCTTTTACTGAGGGGCCTTGAGGCCTTGATAGCCTGCGGTCTTGGCGCCCAGTCCTTGATAGTCTGCAGGTAAGACTTGTTATGCTTAAATGAGAAACGCACTTGACTGACTTCCACGTCCTGAGTAAATCTCAAAACAGTTACAGAGTCTTATGTCTTCAAAAAGGAAGACAGTTCTGTAGTTAACACTTCCAAAACCTAAAATTAGAGATGCTTTTTAAACACTACGCTCTCGTATGTCACTTTCTATATACAAGCCAATCTACACTTCAGACATACTCACTTTAACCAGATGCAAACTACAATTAGTCAAGAAGCTATCAGAGAAATTACTGCTATTAAAAAGGCTAGGTATTCAGCTACAGAAATAAAATCATATGGGATACAACGGGGGGAACACAGAAAACATGCTGGAAGGTTTCTTGAGATATTGCTGTTCTTTCCAGAAGAAGAGCCTTCTTATGACCATGATGTCTCATTTTGGTAGAAAAAATAGATGCTGCAAAATGCAAGGCAACAAAATCTAAGTGGGTTATATATGCTGATTTCTCATTAGATTAAATTAAAAGCTACAAAACAGAGATGTTTACGGGTGTCAACAAGTGACCTTTGAATGAAAGCCCCTTTAAAAGCCGTTTGTACACTTTTAAATCCTAACAAGAACTACTGTTTTCCAGTTAAAATGATCTGACATAGGTGAGAAAAATCAACACGTTCATGTTCATGGTAGCTGACATTTTAAAAGCTTAAATTCAAAATGCAACAATTTCAAAGTGAACAAGAGTCAGAAATTAAAAGCAGATAATTCAGAGAAATCAGAAAAAATACAGAAAATCACTGCATATCACTACCAATTCTGACCAGCCAAATTAAAAATATTATGTTGTTTTATATCTCATTACACACTTCAGTGTTTCCAAGTAACACAAAGGTGTGAGTTTTGTTACTGTCTCCCCAAATCCCCAACAACTGTTATTTTCCTCCTCTAACTGTAAATCATTAGCCGAGTCAGGTCCCACTGTATCTTAGGGCACAGCATTGCCACATCTCTCTAGAACTTTCCATGTTTTCAAAATCTACTAAAAGCAATATTGCAAAAATAAGTAAAAAACTTAAAAATGTACCCATGGCTAAAGGAAACACCACTCTCTGGCTAGAGCTGCGAAATTTATATGTGGTGATGCTAATGCTCACTGAAGTGCAAAGAGACACGCTGCTCATCCACCCAAGTGCAGTGACAAGAGAACACCATACTGCCTGGTCTCGACGTGTTGTGGGGCACTCCTTTAGCATGAGGGATAATTCCCAAAGTATGACTACATTAGCAAACAACCAGACCAAACTCTGCTTTTGCAGCAAACACCTGTGCTCCGAGCTGCCCGAGGAGCATCTGAAAGCGGGAAGGTGTGGCACTCTGAATCAATCCTGCAAATTAAGAGAAGGGTTGAGCTGTATGGCAGAGGGTAGATGCCTGTCCCTGGAAGGAGAGCTCTAACAAACAGTGTCAGATAAGCTGTTCAGGGTTTCCGAGTCACAATTACCTAGTTATAAAGTATCAGCTTTGTAACTTCAGAGCTCCAAAATGCCTGACATCACTAGGAACAAAATTTTTCACCAATGTAAAACAAAACAATACATGTGAAATGAAACAAAACTATGTGAACAATGTATTCCTTGATTTATTTTGTAGGATTTAGAAATGCATGCAAAATAAAGCACATGCACATTTCCTGCCACCAAAAACCTGAAGCAGCTCTTCTACAGTTTATTTTACAAGCTAAAAACGCGTTTTATCTCTTTGAGAATGCAAAGGCAATTCTGGAAGTTATAAAAGGAGATGCAAGCTTCTATCCTCCACTAAGGCTGAGATTCGCCTTAAAGCTGAATCAGTTACGCATCTTGCTTTACAAACTCAGAGGAGCCTATGCACTGCTGGGTGTAACAGAACCAGAATTTCTGGGTGGGGGCTGTTCAATCACCTTGGGCAGGGGGCAGGTGACAGGTACTGCGGAGCAAATGGACACATGGCACTTCAGTTCGCTCTTGACCCTGCTGAAGGCTGGCAGTGCCACAGCACAATGAGCAAAACCACTGCTCCAGCTGCTTTAGCGTCAAGCTCATGAGTCTGGTCACCGCGTAGCCTAAAGCCAAGCTACCCGAGCCCATGCCTGGGCAACTGAGAACCTGGCACAGCTGCTCTGTTCTGCCCAGCACAAGGCTCTCAAACTGATACAAGCAGATGCAGTAAGGCTCATCTGCCCCTATTCTGAGTACGACCGGTTAAAAAACGCTTTGCAAAACTTCAAACGTACAAAGATGTATAAACAATCTGTGGAAAACCTTTCAAGGTAACTCTGAATCTGAACAGCTTCAGGAAGTAACGAAACAAGAACGGAGAATAGCACAGTCACTGTACTGCTTGTGAAATCCCAGTCTAATTGCCTTATCGTAATATCTGCCTATGGAGCACTTCCTTGGACTTCTCCCAGGAAGCACTGCTTCTGCCCATGAGACTGGTGCCTCATCTGGGATTTATTTCAAGCAGGGGTATTAAATCCACAGGAGAGGATGAGAACAACAGTTCCTCAGCTACACTTCTATGAGAAGCTGGAGCAGCATTTTACCCAAAAGTATTTTCTTTGCTCTAAAAACCAAGCTTGTGATAAGCATAACCACTGTATATGAAGCACTGCATACAGCTTCAGTATGAATACAGCTTTTTTAATCCTGTTGAAAAGGATGCTCCAAAGGATCTGGTGTAGAGTGCATGCTGGCTCCAGATCTGTGTGCTCTGAATCCATGGCATGTTTAGAAACACAAATACAGTGTATGTTAATAAGTTTCTGAACTCAAAGCATGCAATGATCAAGTCAATAGCACACAGATACAACTGATTGATATTTGGCCTTTTCTCCTAAGCAGCAGGTGTCTGCTGCATTGGATAAAATTCCTTGTCTATCCAAACACCGATTACTTAGTTATAAAACACTCACACACCCTACTGACGTCACTCCAGTATAAAGACTTCTGCTTTGTGACAGATTTACCAATGAAATACATTTGTTTCACTTCTAAAAGTTATTTTCTTTTAGTTTAGAAACTGCATTTATTTTTGTGAGATTTGTCATATTTAAATTCAAGCTTCAGTTCTTGGATTTGGGCGATTAAAGAAAATCTTTTTCCCCTCTTTCCTGACTTTACATATTTTCTTTAATATCTAATTTCTTTTCTCAATTCAACATGCATTTGTAAAAATCAAACCAAGCAACCAAGCAGAGATAGCCATGCTTGAAACCTGTTCAGTCATCTGAGATCCAGCTGCCCTAAATGTAAATGATTCACTTGGAAATGGAGTGGTTTGGGTAGTTAAAATTCTTCACATGCATGCAGATGTGCTGCAAAGCAGAAGCGTTCAAACTGCTTTCCACAAGGCACAGCTTGTGTTCCTTCAGAAAACTTTTTGTTTATTGTCTGTTACTATAGGTAGTATAATTCAACTCATCTTTCTATCACACAGAGTGTTTAGAAGACGTGCTTTTCCCTGGTAGCTGACAGTATACTGCAGAGTGTTTTCAGAGTGAGCTTCTAACACAAGGGAATTCCTGCCTTATATCTCTGCACTTAAACCTTTTAGCATGTGGTATAGAATCTGCAGTCACTGTGGAGTCTGATGAACCCGGACATTTGCTTTAGAGTAGCTACTGATAGAGAGAAATGTTTGCTCTTTTTTTATCTGCTGAACTTCACAGGTTTGGGAGAGGTAAGTGATTTCTTACAACTGCCAGAAAGAACGCCATCTTTGATAACTTGCAGTGATCAAACTTGTACTTTTCTGACCTTTGAAGAGTCTGAGCATGGTTGCTGTGTTGGTACTTCTGTGACATACTGTTGTGGAACAATGTATGTAATTCTTGCAGTGTGTTGGCATAGCTACATTTAAAGCACCTGGCATATTTTACAAAATGCTATGCTTCAGGACAGGGCTTCTGGTAACTCAGTGTTTTTAGCCACACAACTGTTTACTGTACACTGGAGGTAAAATTCATAATTTCATTTCCTGATATTTCATAAGCTATGTGCAATTTTTGTTTATCTTCGGGGTTTTTTTGCAAGAAAGATGTTGCTGTCAACATTTATCCCCCTTCTTCCACCCTCACCGCTGGCATAAAGAGAACTGCTGAGTGCTCAGCCAACAGCTATGGAGGGCTCACATGATCAGCTGCCACAGCTCAGGTATGAGACAGCAAATCTGATGGATTTGAGCAGACAGCTAGTACCTCACATCGTCTCATGACAGCGCATCACAATTTCTAGGAACACTGTCAGAGAAATTCAGATTATCATCACAGCTATCACTTCTCTGGTCTTATGCAAAGAGTTTAAGGTTTCTGCTGTGTTTTCAAAGCATAAGCTAAATTTTACTTTCACCACACGAAGGTGACATTTCTACAGCAAGTAAGCTTGTTCCAGGAGGTTTTTTTTATTACACAAGCAACACTTTTTCTGCAACAAGGAAAATCCCCTTAACTTGAACTCTAATAATAACAACAGAATGTACTTACTGACTCAACAAATGAATGCATGCTTCACCTCTACGTGTATTTTAATGTCGCAGAATGCTTACTTGTAGTATTGTATTATTAATTCTTAATTGGGTAATGAAAGGGTAAATAGGGTGGAAGCCATGTGGTGAATAATGTGGTTAGTCATAGCATATTTCGTAAGCAGGACTGTTAAGGGCTTAGGGAGAATGCTCAGATGGTTCCATGCCTTCCTCTGCTTCAGTGTGACAGTGCTGGATTTAATTAGATTTTATGGGATCTAAACTTACAAAAAAGCTCAAAGTTCTTATTCAAAATCTGACACGTGGGGTGACTTTTTCCTCCTTAGGAGATAAGGGTACTCTGTGTTCTTGTGCTGGTGAATAATTGCACAGACACTGTTGCAGGGCAATTGCAGCAAGTTTTGGCTAACCTTTACAGTAGACTTGGAGAGATAGGGCATTACATGTTTTTGTACTGTGTAAGTGGGAGAGGAGACCATTTGTTTAGCAGCAATGCTTAATAAGGATTTTTCAGAGAAGTAAAACTCCGTTCTGGCAGATTCAAGCAGACAGAGACAGACTATTTACTTTGGCAGCAATCAGCTTGCCTTCCTAGCTCGCCTCTTTCTTCTAAATGAAATCTTCTTACCTTGCCATCTTAAATTTAGTGTTTCAAACTGCACATTACAAAGTAAAAAGAGATTTAAACTTGTGATTGTACTGCAGTTAACCCTGCCAAAACTAAATCTTGTTATAAAAAAAAAACCAAACTTCAAACAAGCATATTTCCACACCAATATCCTAGGGTTCTGGTTAGAGCCAAGATTTACAATAACTAAAGTGTCAGCAGTGAACTGAGTTTTGTAAGAAAAAGCAACATGAAATACAGTAACAAGAAAGAACAATGGGAAATTCTGAAACACAGAGTGGGGACTGCCAGCATTTCCTGGTGCATACCCTTGTGGATTTTGTAATAAAATTCAAGTTCTTAATATGGTTAAAAAGAAAAAAAAAATTGTCGACATGAGTCTTTGGATACCTGTGACCAGGCTGTACTAAGCACAAGAACTCAAAGCCACAGTTTTCTGGGTATACAGATCTTCACAGAAGTGCAAAGGAAGATTTCTGGAGTGGTTCTGGGTTTTTTTTTTTAAACTGAGATTAAAATAATTTACATATCCTCTTATGTCTGAGGTATCAGGTAACTTTGGCAGGAAAAATGCATCCTCATTCAGAAAGCTTTGATGTTAAGAAAAGCCTGGTTGGTCTTCAGAAAAAAACATATTTGAGACAGATGAACTTGTTGCTCTGGGTTTGAGGTTCTGTTTGGCTTGGCCCTTTTATTAGCAATATCAGGTGCACTGCATGGGGAAAGAGCACACAGCCGATCATTATGCGTGTGGCCAGCAGGCAATAGAAGTATAAACAATTCTCTTTTTTCCTAATTACTTCGTCTAATATCTTAATGAACTAAGTGTATGCGGATGCTTACAAAATTTAGAATGATCTCTGTAAAACATTTTTCTTAAACCCAGATGACCCTGCTGTTTGAAACGCACACTTCCAGGAGTTTTATTGATGTGTCAGTTTGGTGCCTCCTGACACTTCATGTCTGCAGGAATTCTTGGGCTACAAAGCAGGAGGATGGTGGCAGGGGCAGCTTTCCTTCCTTTGCCCTAACTACTCTGCATTATAACATACTCTGTTATAGGCTGGAGAGAGTACTTTGCCCTTATTTGACCCATGACTTCCTTTTTTCTAAATCTATATGGAAGAAACAGAATTCAATTCTGAGAGAAAACAGCAAATAACTCCAAACACTGTGAGTGGGGTTTAGAAACTGGCTGGACTTAAAATCTGTTTTTATCCCTTTCCATTGCAAACAGAAAAGATTCCACCTCACCACCACCACCCCCTACCTCCCCAAAAATTGAATACAGATTGAATAACCTTTGTGAAGGCTAGAGTTCAGAAGAAAGGTAAAAACGGTTCTGAGCTGGCTTTTTGTCCTCAGTGTTGAATCTGGAAGTGGTTGCTTGGAAGTGTGAAATGTGTAGCCCCTCCCAGCCCAAAACCTAACCACTTAAACTTGTGAATGCAATTCAGGTTCCAATACTGTCCTCCTGCCCTGCTGTAGCTTGGATCACCTTGTAGCAACAAATGCTACAGAAGAAACATTTATGCAAAGTATAAATCAATTAATTATCTGAAGGTATGGGTACAAGGCAAGCTAAGCTCCAAATCTGCATCATCACTGAAGGGTAAGAGTGAATACATCCTTACAGCAGAACAGCTAACAAGACACAAATTAACATGCTACTTTAGCTTACAGTAATTTCTTCTGCAGCCATAACTTGATGATGCACAAGGCAATGTAGCCAAGAGTGCTTCAACACGCAGTTTTCTCGGTGGCAGCGTTGTTTCTGCGTCGGCTGCCCCTGAGTGGTCACTGAACTGACAGGGGTAAAACAATGCCTTTTCAAGAGGTCAGAACAGTAGTGCCAAAGCTCACTTTAAACTGGCTTCAGAGACGCATTTTCAAAACACCTAGAATCCAAAAGTTAAGAATAAATAGCAACAAATTTATAAACTCGCTACATGATGAAATTTTGTCTTTTCTGTGTCTGTCTGTAGATGTAGAGGTCGTTTGGGAACTGGTCTAATGTTTAGTCTAATGCTGTAATCTCTTGGACTGCAGAAGTGGTGGTGATTTTCTAGGGGTTTGGCTGTTCTGGGTTTTTTTTTTTCAGTTGGGTTCCCACTCCCCCAGCTACCTCTGGCAAGAGCCATGACCATTCAGATGTCAAGCTATCTGATGTCAGCATGCTGGGAGAGATAACCTTGAAATGGAACAGAACCCAAACCATCTCTGTTTCCTCTTTTCTATAGTAATCTCTCTGCTTTTGGCCTTTGTTACCGGCTTGTCTCTGACATAGCAGTACAATTTCTATTTAATAAGACTGAGTTTTGCATCATGGCTCTTCAGCATGTTTATCTCCAAATAATCCTCTTCGCTTTTACAACCTCAAATCCAGCTAGAGCCCGGAGAAGAGTCTTTGGTGGTTTGGTTTATTTCTTCTTGGAAGTCTCAAAAATACTTCTAATTACAGGTCAAAAACCCCTCAGTTGCTAAATATAGAAAAGTCAGGGACAGTAAATTTCAGCCTACATAATCCCAAAACAGAGTATAAAACTTTTTACCATATCAGTGATGCTGTTAGTTTAGTAAAAAATACCCTGCTTGCCTCTTGCAGGCTAGGTTGGTACCTCTTGTTGTGTCAGCAGGCATCCTACACTTGCATGGAAATGCAAAATGCATTGTAAAGAATTAGAGGAGAAAATGCTCTCTTTCTGCTCCCACCCTCCAATGCTCCTGTACAGGGATTCTGCTCTCCAGACAAAATAAAAAGCTGCAGGAAAGTAACAGGGATAATCAGGACTACATCAGAGCTTCCGTTTGATAACAGATTAGATGCATCAAAGGTTTCACCTCAAAACCAAAATTTGCTGGTAGAGCTACAAAAATTACAGTATCACAAGAGTTAGAAAACAAACAGAATGATGATTTTTCCAATTCTTATGCTGCAGAAAATGCAGCAAATCATTGAAATTCTCTACCATCCCTGGCTTCAAAGTAAAAGAGTATTTCTCTCACAATTCAGAATTAACTTGCACAATTCCTTGCCTTAGGATGTTTTACAAACTAAAACCAGAAAAGGATTAAAAAACCCAAGGAGTTAATTATCTGATCAAAACTTTCAGAGTCTATTAGAAACTTGAGTGGAGATGCAGCCTCCCCTCCAGGAACCCCCCTCAGTCCAATTGGACCAACTGGGAAGGCTGATTTCATTTCTGCCTTAACCATCTAATCTTCCCCTATCAGAAATACTCTGCAACAGAGCCCTTGCAGAGAACCAAACTCACAAGCTGACCTCCCTCCACTACCACCTCAACTGGCCAAACCACAATGTTGGAGCTTTCACAGCAGAACTGTAAGCACCCAACAACAGCTGGCACACCACACGGTTAAGATCCCCCTCCCTTCCACAGACTGACAGAGGCTGAAGTTTCTATACCTCAAGATATTTAAGCGGAGTCCAGCACGTGAATTTATGTACTGCAGATAGCCTACAAGATTTGAATTGCTGTGGCAATAAAGCCATGTGTGTACTAGTCAATCTCAATTAGAAAAATGGAAGTACAGGCAAGGGAAGATCAGCTCGTACACTCATTCACAGGATGGCAGATATCTCTGTTACTGCGGTGGGCACAAGCCCGTCAGTCAGTCCCAGCCTGGCAGCTGTTTTGTAGCAGTCCTGTCCTCCAACAGTTAGATAAATATCATTAAGGTCCTTTTATCTGTGCATTGCCTTCAGCTTGCTCACACTAAATCAGCCACGCTTCCGACTGCAGCCAATGCAGCAAAGAAGTGTCAATATAATGTCATTTCTGATATTAATTTATAGCTCAAAAGTTGTAGAGGTTTTGCATCAAACTTTTGTGAAAATGGCGGGTTTTCATAATAAGAGTGAGCCTTGAGGAAACATACAGTAACTTTTTCTAGCTGCTAATATCAGAAAAATTATTTGATTGTTCCTCAATAAGCCTAGTAACAAAAAGAAGTTCATTTTGACATAAAATATGGGCAGAATAGTCTTAAAGATCTCATCGGTTGTCCAGTACAGCAACTGTAGTTGACTTACAAGAATATAATTTTTTCTTCAGAGAAATATTATTGTATTAGGAATTAATGTTAGCACACCTGTCTAGTGTAAGTTTTTACTTGTTCCATAACTCTCATAATAGCTTTTTGTAAAACACTACCGGGAACTAACAGGATTATTTCCCAAATCTGTTTGCTTTACACAAATATAATCGAATCAGAAGCTAGTTTACAGTCAGATAAAAGCCATCAATTTTTTAAGCACACAGGATGCAATGTTTTCTGAATTCCCCCACCAGTTAACTACCTTTAAAAATACTCTGCATCCTCTATGGAGCCTAATACAAGCCACATATTTAATCACCCAGAGAAATCACAAGATGTTTAGGGAATCTGTCACCACAGACCCTATGAGTAGTGTCTAAACAGGGTAATCTGACACAGTACCAGCTCTCTGGTATGGTGTTGTATATGCATAACTAACATTCCTTATGATTACACAGCATGTAAAGCTTCGATTCATGCCTAACATTTCCTACGTCTGCTTACCACAAAGCCTCAAGAAGATCCAAACACAGCTCTCAGTGGCATTCTTACTCAGTGATTTTGAGAACATTATATATGTAGCAACATAAATATTTTTAAAAGATCTCTCTTCCGTTAACTTCATAAAACACTGATCTACATAATTTGTGGGAAAAAAAAACCCCAGGTTTCATAGAATCGGTTACCATAACATTCATGTGACAGTAGCAAGAAAATGCCAACTTGGTGACTGAGTTTTGGGGTTCCCCCCCTCTGGTGCTGCACTATTACTTTTGTTAAAAGCCTTTCTCTCAAAGCTATAGCCTTGACACCATGGATATTTTTTATATAGCAATCTATGGGCTGAAAGAAACTAAAATCCAATGATAAAGTCCAATATAGGCTAAAAAGGTTTCATCTGAGAATTTAAGTCCTTTCCCCTGTACATCAAAAGTCAATGAAGTTTTAGATATTTCAAGTGCTTCTTTTAAAGAAGAACTCCACAATCTGAAATTGTTACACCACTACACCAACTTGGAACAACTCCAGTCAAGGATTTTCTCCTTTGTCCACTGCAACAGAACTGAAGCCTCTCAGACTTATGCCAAAACATTTTCTTTACTAATTTCAATGTTTGCATATTATCAGTTGGGGGTACCAGTGTGGGGAGGGGATATCAATGAAATTGGGAAGGATACTCAATGGGGATTTTTTTCTGATTAAAAAAAAAAAGAAAAAAGATTAAAAGGCAAATCAAATTGGTCTGCATTTCAAATTTGGGAAGAACAAAAGAGTCAGGTTTTTCAGACCAGCTATAATAAACAGATGCATACTTCCCTCCTTACTCCATCTAGCTACTGCTTGGCATGTAAAGCCTTTTGCTTATAAGGCTGGTAATGTTTGTCTTCATGGAGAGAGTAGATAGGAATTTAATTGCTATTGCATCTCTCAGGTGCTGCTTTTTGAAATGCTGACAGTAATTGCTCAGACATTTCCTTGCAGAAAAGTTACCAGCTCCCATTATGTTCACTAAAATAAATAATACATTATTGCTGATCAGCAATAATATGTTACGAATCCACAATTACACGTGCTCAGTGAGAATAATCACATACAGCTTGAAATGTCTGTAAACCTGGAGGTCCACATCCAAACCAGTTATTTATCCTTCCATTAAACTCATTGCAAAGAAAAAACAGTTCTGTTATCTACCTTAAGTATACCTAAAAATGAAAAAGATATTTCTCTAAGTAACTCAGACATTTTCCACAATTCTCACCTAATATCAAGTTAATAATTACAGAATTCCTTTGTGACAATGAAGATTTTAACAACTAAAAAAAACTAGAAGCAATATATTCAATTCTCTAGCAATCTAGTCAAAATACTTGGTCTTCCTAGCACCACAAGGAGACCTTAATTCCCTCCTGGAGACATATAAGCCGTTTATTCCTATATAACATCCTGTAGTACCAGGGAGAATAAAAGAATCTCATTTTGTTACCAGAGACAGGCGGTTCCAAACTAGTAAAACCACCTCACCTACTAACTGCACTGCAAGCACTCACATCAGCATTTCAGCTTATAGTCAAAATTAAGTCTATGGTAATTTAGCACGCAATCCAAGTCTTTGGCTAATGGATTCAGCCATACTGTACAACCTCCTTGGTCATAAAACACTGGAATCTTAATTCAACTGTTTTCTGCTGGCTGTCTCTTCCAATGTTAATTCTACCTGTTAGCATACAGGTTTAATTATCTCTTTCAAGATCAGCTCAGACCTCTGACTACAATACAGACAAGTATTACAAACAAACATGTATTACAAGTCAAAACAAGTCTCTACATGTATGTTTTCCTTACAAGTCCTACTCGCATCTCAAATGGATTTTTAGAGAAAGCCACAACGTAAGTCTTAATACCAAGTGTTTAAAGTAACCTTCATACAATACTAAACAGCCTCCACTGTGACTGGAGAATGTAGATCCAAAGCGTTCCTGTTATCTTACTGCATCAAGACACAGAACATTTAACAGTTAGACAACTTTAACCAACAACACTTCAATATTTGACTGATCATACAATCAAAAGACAAAGTTAAGATAAACGCTAGTACTGCCTTTCAGGGTCACAGTTTATCTATACAAGGACTTAAGTCTATCACCTTCTTCCAGGAATACTAAAATCCCACATTCATATTCATGAAACTCCTATTTTGCCAATACTCATGGAAAGTTCTCCAAACTCAGAGACTAAACCACTGTTTTAGTCTTGATCTGCAAATAAATAGTGAATTTAAGAAAAACAGCAAAAGAGCATGAATATGTGCCTTTTATTTCAGCAAAAGCTTCAAATGAAAGTATATTTATAAGTAATATTTGCTGAATTAAGCCATCTCAAGCCATCAGCAAAGCAGATTTTGTCAACTAAGGCCAGATAAGAGCTACAGTACTATTGAATACTGTACCGCAATTGAGTGCCTTTATTTAAAATAAGTGCCAACTGAGACATGGACAGAAAGACAAAAGAGATTCATTATGTGAACACACAGAGCTCTTGAATTTCTTGTTATTGTTGTTCAAATCCAGGAAGAAAGTCCAGTATTAACATCCCACTGAACTACAGATGTAAATATGGAGAATACAGATCCCTAAAGCTATTCTCACATTAGTTATTGGCATAGAAATTACATCCCTCACTCCTGCCATCACCTTCAGCAAAACAGGATCCCTTTTATCATATGTGAGATCACACTTCCATCTCTTAGAGATGGTTAACCATGGCCACGTAGCAGGTCGTGTTCTCCCAGAGGGAAATCAGGCTGCTCATGAGTCTGCATGGGAGTATAGGCAGGGCTGCTGAGAACAGTGGCAACTCAGCAGCACCATGGATGCTGACAGTCCTCACCAGCACACCAGTCTGACTGAATGACCTTGGTCAGGCTAGAGCTGTGAAATCCACAGATGTCTCTCACCTTTGTAAATTAAAGATTAAAGCAGCTAGAACAATCTACTGCAACGCAGAGAACTGGGTGGCACAGTGCCAACAAGTGTGTTGCCCACAGTAACTCACAGAGGAAAACCACCCAATTGCAGTAGCCTCTTGAACCCTACACAAGCTGTCATCTTCCCAACTTCACATTGCTTAGCAAATGAACAAGAAAGGTCAAACAGGAGGTGACCAGGAAAACTCTGTTCATTCTCACTGGGCCTTGTGTTCATCGGTGCAACCAACAAGGCTTCAAGCTCAGCACAGACTGCACACAGATATCACCCAACAGCCCTGCAACCCTGCACCCGCTGGTAAGCCTTCCACATCAACAGCACAGCACACAGCTACCAGTCACTCCTCAAAACCAGACACACCACAGAGCAACTGGCAGATCCAAGTAACCAAGTCACCACTCACAGGAGTTTCTTCTCAGTAACACATGCAGATTCTACCACTGCCATTTACACACTGCCTGCTGATGGATGACTGCAGTAGCGAGCAACAAGATCCACTCCTGGTAGAAATGAGTTTGACATAAAAGCCGTATGAGCTCTACAGCCTGGGCAAGTAGGAAATGGTGCACCTTGTTCTCCAAAGCAAGACTGCAACATATCATTCTACTTCCACAGAAGACAGCTGCTTTCTGGGATGGCAACTGACCTTGGAAGAAGGCAGGATAAAGAGGAAGGCAGTCTAGATATGTCTGCAATGTAGCAGCTGGCACCCAGCAGCAGGGCAGGTGTGATGGGGACTCAGTGCAAAGGATACCAGACATTATGCTGCCAGATTCACACAATCATAAAGGTCACAACTGTGTTACCTTCTATTAGTGACTAATTACAGGGTCCAACAATTTGAGCAGCACCTTGAATAAACTCAATTATTCTGATAGATGACTGTCTTGTAACTACTCCATTCATAGATCACCACTCTTAACAGTGCCCTCTGCCTTACCTTGCTAAGTCCAGAACCATTAAAAAATAGTCTGTTCCTTATAGAATGGGGAGCTGTCCCTTACACAATATACAGCATATAGCATCAATAACATGGATACCGCTATTTAGAATGTCATTAAAATTATGTGAGACACAAATCCACCTTCCTTCACATGGAATCTGTTATACATTCCTTGATTAGTCCACGATTCCTCTATGTACCCTAAACTTCACTTTATTACATTCACAGGAACAAAACTTAAGGGTGTGGGATGCAAACAGCAAGTCAGTGACACAGATACTGAATCAAGATAAAACCCCGGTTTATTCCATTCTAGGAAAAGCAGATCTCACACAGTTTTCCCAGCATCGAGACTTGATAAGCTGGATTTCCACTCTGGAAGAACAGCATCATAGAACTAATAAATTAGGAGGAGAAAAAGCCAAGTAGCTATTACATATGTTTCTTTGGCCAATTTAACCTCACGACACTAAAATGATGCAAGCGTCTACAGGCATTTGAATTACAGGCCTCAAAAAGTACTGCCGCAAGCCATAAACCACCTCTCCTCAAAATCCACACCAAGCACATATAAGAGTTATGCCAAATTGATTTTTTCCAGTTGTTAGGCAAAGTTGATAAACTCACAAATATTACCCAAAAAGATCAATCATCTATGCAGAAAAATGTTCTTCAGTTATTTCCACAAGATATTTACACAAATAAGGCTGCGAAAGCAACAGCGTAAGAATTTGCAAAGGCAGACTAGCTTGGTCACTCAATCTTTCCTGTTACAATAGAGCTGAAGTATTTGAACAACTTCAGAGTTCTTGATGAGTTTTATATTTTATTTATGTCTATAAGAAAATACTCTATATAGAAAGGCTGTGTAACAAAAGAGACCCAAAAATTAAGTTCTCTTTTTCAACATCGTTTTGCAATATGACCACTGAAGTTGACCTCCAGCACTACTTTCATAGGTATTATATAGGAACATTTCTGTAAATTACAGTGTCTGACTATACAAATCAACACAACTTTCACAGTCTTTCCAAGTTTTCATGTGAGCAATGCCCACACTATTAAATGACAATAGTTTTCAGCACACTTCATATTCACTTATCCTGTTGGGAGTACCTTTTCACAAGAAGGGGCTGCAGTTCATGCATCATGTCTGACAGCTACTGTGGCTTTTTTTAGATTGAATATTAGAAAAAAGTTCTTTAAGAGTGGTGGAGCACTGGAACAGGCTGCCCAGGGAGGTGGTGGATGCCCCATCCCTGGAGACGTTCAAGGCCAGGTTGGATGAGGCCCTGAGCAACCTGATCTAGTTGGGGGTGTCCCTGCTTCTTGCAGGGGTGTTGGACTAGATGACCTCTTGGAGTCCCTTCCAACTCTAATCATTCTATGACTCTATGATTTTCTTTTTCCATTCTCAGTCCTTGTTTTCATTCTCAGTCTTTCTGTTTTCCACTTTTAACTCTCGGCTGAGTCCTGTCTTGGTCAGTCAACTTGCGCACTCTTGAGCAGCTTTCTGAAATGCATTACAGTCATGCTGGCTGGAAGTAGAGTTACTGTGTTAAAAGATGAAAATCCTTAACCCTGCATCTATAGCAGAAAGAATAGGATGAAATTCAGTACACCCAGGATTCTAAGCCCAACACTGAAAAAGTAACCACAACTATGGAAATTTTTATTCCTATGACTCACAATATTTTAAAAATGCATTGAGTTTTTCAACTACACCAGGTTTTTCTTATTACTCAGCTTCTCTCCCTCACATCTTAAAAAAAACCAAACCCAAACCCCCAAAAAATAAAGATGATTCCAAGTAACTTACACATGATGGCCCTGGTTTGCTGGAGATGGCTGTACACCTGCCTGCCCACCTGCCTGCCCATGGAAAGTGGGCAATGAATTCTTTGGTTTCCTTTGCTCATGAGCAGCTTTTGCTTTACCTACAAACTGTCTATCTCAACCCTTGAGTCTTCTCACTTTTATTCTTCTGATTCTCTCCCCCATTCCACTGCGGGAGGAGTGAGGAACTTGCTGGGTGATGTTTACTTGTCAGATGGGGTTAAACCACAATGGTGACAAAACCACTTCACAGCCTGGAATGAAACGCTTTCCACAGACTCCAACATGAACCTATAAACTGTGACAAGCTGCTGTAACAAAGCCAAGACAACCAAAGGTATCTTGGATTGTCCCACAACCACACCCAGGAACGCAACACATGCCAAAACTCAACAGTTGGTTACTGCCATAGGCACAGGAGAATCACAATGCGCACTAAATCAGTTTCTCACCACTAGAGTAATGCGTTTAGGCAGGTTTGCTACAAGTATTTAGTTCTGCAGATAGAGGTGGAGATGAGAGCAAAATGTAGGAAACTGAATTACCCACTGAGTAAATTTTCAGGATTACAAAACTAAAGGAAGAGGGGATTCCTCTTCTTTCCTCAAGAAAGCAGCCTACTTTACGTCATCTTGTCTGTGTGCTCTGAAAACAGAGCGACTGAGAGATAAAGCTGTGGAAGAAATCAAATTCCCCTGTATATCACATACTGATGTTTATAATTCTGTTACTGAATTTATCTTTACTAGATAAAACACTATGAATAAATACATTAACTGCTAGCAGACTGCCTTGTAACACAAAGCATAAGGATGAAGACAAAACATGTGTGCATTTGACATGCTGCTAGACTAAAGAGGTCAGAGCTGTGCTGCAAACCCAACTCTGCTGCAAGAAAGAACTCCATGTTTCACATCTCAGAAAGGGACTTAAGCCTTGCAGTCGCTCCGCCTCATTCTTACTCTGATTCTGCAAGTGGAAAGCTACAACACAGGTTACTAAATTGACAATGCACTCAGACTCAACATGTGTTTTATTAAAATGAGCTTCTATAATGCCTGATATAATTATAATTTCCAGAATAATTGAGATTTATCTTTAAAGTTCCAGTATTTCAAACAGCATGAGTTAAAACTTGGACAGCACTGCTGAGCAGATAAGCCAATTCCATCCTTCTTTATCTAATAAGGCAAAACCCCCAAGAATATCTGAATGACCTTATTACTCAGGAAAATTAACTTCACAGAACTTATTTAAAATCTGCCCATACATAGGATCACATTCACAGATGAGCACACACATGATCTGCACCAGTTTTCTAAATTTAATTAGTTTGCTCCAGAATTTTTTAGCTTAATTGTTTTTGGGGTGACTGCTATTCACCTAAGAACATTTTTATTTTCAAATAGTCTCTGTATTTAAAGTGACTTATCCAATTATGGGCATAGAAAATATTTAAATTCTGAATAGTTTAGGTTTTGGGGTTTTTTTTTAAAATAATCTTACATTTCACAGAAGTCATAACATGTAAAGCAAGCTTATATTTTTTTTCTCCTAGAAGGGTAGAATGCTGTGGATTGTGCGGGACAAGAATATCTGACATACTGGTTTCCCTGATGCTGAAAGAAGGTTAGGAATTCCCCAAGTTTTGGGTAGTACTGCGGTTCACAGCAGGCGGCTATATTTCCTGCTGGATAATAATATTACATTACACAAAGAGTTATGCTGGTAAAGTTAAAGTAGCTATGACATGTGAAGCTCTCAGCTCTCCCTCTCACTGAAGGGAGACTCCAGAAGGGACCAAAGGAATGCAACACACCAATGAAATGACTCGACACCTCTATAAAAATCTCAGGTTGATGAACATTACGTTAAGTCATGATGATAGTTACCCACATATATGGAAGCATGCAACCTTTGTCAGTATTACTGACCGTGTATTATGTCCTAAGTCTGAGGAGAAAAAAAAAATTAAGGACTAAAATTTAATTAAAAGAGATTACTTCGCCATAAGCACAGCTACTGCTCAGTGGCACTTTAACTTCTAAGGTAGCTAATTATTGACAAATCACAGAAAAAATATATTTTTAGTAGAAATCTGATAGCATTAAGCAACAGCTTATTGAATAGGATGTTTAAATATTAATCCAAGCAAGTCTCAGGTCTTCAAACCAGAGAAACATTCAAATTCATGTACTAAATACAATGTAGAAAACCCCAGAGTTTAATACATTTTAAATGTTTGAAACTTTCAACATCAGAAACTAGGAACTAATTTTCTCAATCTATTCTAAGCAGTTAAGAATCCTCACTATGAGTACTAAACTTAAGGTTTTTGTAGAGATGTGTTCAGAGAACTTGAAACCATTTCTACACATTACTCTCAACTACCTTAAAATGCACATATATAAAAAAAAAAGAAAGAAGCGTCTTGGGGATATCTCATAATTAATTTGTAATCTTTCAGAGAATTTCTCAAATTCTAACCACAAAAATCTTAAATGATGCAGTGTTCAGTTTTTAAAAAATGAAGGGGAAGTTCACAAGCTTGGTTGAGGGAATAAACACATTACTCAACTGGTCAAAGAAAGCAGAACTAAACAAGGGTACACTGTCATATCTAACTCAATCAAAAGTGCTAACAAGTATTTACTTTAATAATTTGAAGCTCATCCATCCAGGATTTGAAAAGAAAAGCTTCCTTCGAAACACACACTTTTGCCTACACAATTAAGTTGTCAGTTTCCATAGTACTTAACTTACCATTTATAAACAATGGCTGTTGTTTTAAGAAGTCCACCAGTTATACCCACACAGACTTGGTCAGTTACACAAATAAATCCGGACAATGTGTCTCTCCAAAACTCCAAGCATGAGAAGGTAAATCTACGCAGGAGACAGCGCGCAAGGCAAGAACGCAGCTGCGATACAGGCTACGTTGGACAGATTGCTCCAAGACACTCCCCTGCGAATTCTCCTAACCGCCCACATCCCCTGCATTAGGTGCTCGGACATGATACGTGACAGGAAGGGCCTGGACAGCCAGCCTTCATACTGGGTCAGGTACACAGACACACTTATGGGAACAAGGAAGCAGAACAGTAATGACCTAAATGGACATGGCCATGGGTCAAAATAAAAGCTACATCCAAGGTACTCAACTTGGCTCTGTAAGACACTCCAGTGCATACAAGCACAGGCTGTCTTCTGCTCTCTGGTTTTGCAACGTTTTGGTAGCACCTGCACAGTTCTAAGACCCCTGACCGCGAAGCAAACATTTTGTAAGACACTACTACAATCACAGTACATTAGGACATCTGTTAGAAGCGGTAGCTATATCCCGCTATAGAAACTAGGACAGCTTACCATAACTACCATTTATTATATTCCATCAGAAGCAGTACTGATACTGCCTACATAAAGTTAAAAATAAAATGTATTAAACTTTTTTTTATTGTTGTTCTGCAATTAACATGCTCATAAACTCCGTTCTTCCGTGACAGAGAATGGAAAACAGTGGTTTCTGAGCAGGCAGCAACGGTCCTGTTCTCGTACACTAAACCATAAGCACATCCTCAGTGACACCATACCTTTTCCACACAGCCTGAGCAACTGCATCAGTGGGACAGACACTTGCGCGCCACAGGAGATGCCTAATTACCCACTGAACCTTCAAGGCAGGTGAAAGCTTAGCCAGCTCCAGGTGCGCTCACCGATAACCTAAGAAAACTTCCAAAACCAACTGGCAAGGAGCTGGGTAACATCCAGAGCGAAGCACTGTAAACCAGCTCTCACATGTAAAAGGTGTAGAACGCTTATTTCTATAAATTGATTTGTTATTCGTGAACCCTGCTTTCACCTGTGGCATTCAAGCTTGTATGACTGGTAGAGCTACAGCATGCACCAATAAAAAGGGATCTCTAGGTGCTCTAATAAGACAGTTACAAGCCTAGGCAGAAGGAAGT
The DNA here is from genome assembly GCA_013399135.1 of Heliornis fulica. Classification (NCBI taxonomy): domain Eukaryota; kingdom Metazoa; phylum Chordata; class Aves; order Gruiformes; family Heliornithidae; genus Heliornis; species Heliornis fulica. The sequence continues at coordinate 467,372 of VXBZ01003319.1, forward strand.
TTCAGCCAATTTCAAAGGAGCATAACGCTTAATGGAAGCACAGAGGCCTACAATTACTCTGTGAAGTCCCAATACACATTTTTACAAGATTACAGCTGGAAAAACATCACCTGTTCTGAGAAGGAAAGCAGCCTAAAGACAGAATATTGAGTCAGGCAGGAAAAGTCAGAATTTCTCACATCAGCCTTGAGCTGGAAAAACCCCCAGTGACTGTTATAACCCCTCAACCCCCTAAATATTCATTTGTAACCCCTAAAAATGCTCATTGTGGCTCACCTAGACAGTAAAGACTGGAGCAAACATCTGGACTAAGTACTTCTGGAAAAGGGGTCTGCAAACACTTAATGAATACTTTTTTGTGGTTTTGTTAATGTCAGGAAATAGAAACTAATTTTTGATTGCAATTACCAGGGCTGTTTGATACTGGCATATGCCACCCTCTGCATTTTTGTCTAGTTTTCCTAAAGAAACTTATATATTCCATCATGCCAGGCACAAGCTAATAGTTAAAAGCACAGGAGTCGAACCCTGTATGACTGTGAACCCTGTACAAGCCATTACTGGGATCTCAGAGATCAAGTAACAAGATGCACATGTCCTAGAAGCATGGGACTAATTATCCATCTGAAAATTAGAGAGCCCTCAGATACAGAGTGCCCGCTTCACTAAAGAGTGGAAGAGTGAAGATTTGCAGACAGCAGCTCCATTAACGTAGGAAACAACTAACTGCTACCTACTAAGATATCTGCATCACCCTTTCCTCATGCAACAGCGTGTTCAGAAGTTCACTCAAATATATATATCTTCTATTAGATTTCTTTCTGTAAAATATCCCACCCCTTTTCAATGGCAAGTGCATGAGAAGTTGTTTTGCCTTGTAACCATATCAGATCTAATCTTTTGTAAGCAGCTTTAAACAAAATATCTTTATCTTAAGATAGAGTCCAGTCTCAACATAGAATAATTATAGCCAGTGAATGTGTTTCTTGGTTTAGGGGGTGGCAGGTGTTTTGTATGTTTTTTGGGGTGGGTTTTTCTGTTTATTTGGTTGTGAGGTTGTTTTTTTTTAACTAGGAAAAGAATTTTATGAATCCCAAATTTTAGCTACCTAACCACAGAAAAGGAGCATCATATTGAATCCACACAAGAAAAAACCTGGGGAAATGCCTTCAAAACAGCTTTACATGAGGTGATAAACTATATTTGGAGTTTCAGACCCTTGAGAGAGTTCTCCATATAGCAAAAACAGTATAGAAAACATACACAAGCTATACAGTAACAAGATACATTTATTGTGTCTGAGATAATCAGCAATTTGGGAGTTGTTTTGGCTTGGTTTAACACAACCAAAGCTCTTAAGATCATTATGTACCATCTACTGTACACTTCACATAATGTGACCAGTTCAGTTTACTGACTGGCACTAAAGGCTTTATCACATCTGCACCCTTTCCTGCAAGGAGGTGGCACATCTTAATCTAAACAGAGCTAAGCAGGATGAATGGGATTAAAAAGGAAATATTACTCAGCCTTACCGGTATTTTATCTCTCAAGATCTCTTAAACAGCCATCTAAAGTTTATCGTGGCATCTGCTTAACCCTATTAAAAGACTCGTCATTTGCCTTGGAAAAAAAAAAAAAAGCATTATGAGCTTCTGTTCAAATCCAGCACAAGTCTAAAATGCCTTTTTTTTTGTTATGCTGGGAAAGAAGGAAAGTACAATAAGCAAAACAAGCCCTTCCTTTAATGGCAGGGGGGTGTGGGGAAAGGGTGTGTGTGGAAAGAAGGGAAGAGAACAACACGTCACTTTATTATCAGTGATTTTACATTCTGTCAATTACATATAGAATGTACCTACTTTCTTCAAGTCAGCCTGTAAACTGAAGAACATAAGTTGATGTAAACATCACAGGGAAATAAAACAACCTGTAAAACTCTGGAGGGTGGAAATCTTTCCTGTGGAGCCACAAAATCATCACAACCATTCAGAAAGCGGAAGGGAACTTGATCAACTTGAAAAGATGCAGCTTTTACAATATATTTCAGTTTGGGGTTAAATTTACACAGACCACAACTGTGGTTGCCAAGGTAGAGGGAGTGCAGCAGCAAGTATTCTTTAATTTCAGAATCCAAAAGCAATTCTTCCAGTTACAGAGTTTAAGCCAAATTTTAGGCAACACTATCCAACTACTTCTTGAAAGCTGGAGTCAGTACTTCTGCTGTCCAGAGATGTTTTTATAGCATGCAGACCCACATACCACTACTTATTCTATAATTAAACACAAACCCAAGATGCTATTATGAACACAATGTCTCTGACCACCTACCACTTTCAGATGGACACTGAAATATCTTTTAGATAACTGAGCTCAATCTAATCTGGAGCTGGTATTTCCTGGCCAGTGACGAGTCCCTTTTCTAAGCCATCATTAAGAATCAGGAAATACCCACCCCCAACATCAATTACTATTAAAGAACATAACACTTTAGTATAAGTTTAGCACATTAACTCATAGCAAAACATCCTATAGGCAAATCAAATATGAGGGAAATAAAACCAAAACTTTCCACCAGACTTGAGGTAACTGAAGTACAAAATCACGTCCTAGTATTAATAGCAAAGCATAAATGAGAGCCAAACTTCCAGTCTGCTTAACTTGTAACATTTCACTGCAGCATAACCCTGAGCTCTTACAGTTTTTTCTCACTCCCTTCATACACACAAAACTGTTTTCTGAATTACATCAACCCAAACCACTATGATTGGGTTTATGGGTTAAAGACGAGCTCGGACTAGTACAGTATGTACTCTGTGCAGGGAGAGCAAAGGTCATCAGAGAGCCCAGCACCACTGCACTGTGCCCTTCCGTCACAGCTTCCCAGGTGGACTGACTGGTATCAGTCAACCCACACTGAGGAAAGAGACAGGCAAAAGTACTCCCCTGCAAACTCCAGCCTCAAGGAGATACCATCCCTTTTCATCTCCGTTTTCCATTCCCTTAAAAAGGGCAGAGGAAGGAAAGCACTTCTCAGGGAAAAAAGGCAACACACCCACACAATCCACACCATCAATCCAGTAAGCGAAAGGCAACATCACATTCATATTCAGGAAGGCTCAGGGGTAGACAAGTGTCTTCTCAATTTTAAAGACTCTCAGTAGGGAAGTCAAAGCTGTAATCCTCTCCTTCCCATCTCCCTGAACATACTAATAGAAAGTTTTCATCACAGTAGCCAACACACCACTATGCTGTGAATACTAATCAAATAGCCTACCTACCCTGACTCCTGTGGTTCCTTCTCCCATTCATTTTTTTAATGGGAATATACCTGCTCTACAGCTGCCACCAGTGCACCGAAACTGGCTGGTTTTCTTAGAATTCCAAACTAATGCTAATCCACAATGAAATTTCTAGGTGGTATAAATTACTGTGTAATTTTACTATTAGAATTCTACATACTTAGTTTAAGTTGGAATGTGGCTGACTGACAGAGAGTGTCAGTACTTAAACCTTCAACCTTGATGCAAGTCTACAGCTTTGTATAAACAATTTCTTTCAAAGGACATTCTGATCATACTGCCTGTATACAGCAGCTTTTTTTATTTATTTTTTTTAAGAACAAAACAAAACACCTCTCCCCATCACACTGGGGGCACTCCTCCAGATTGGGAAATCTATGTAAGCAGCAGAAGCAGCACTCACCGAACACCAGCTCACAGCCCCACAAGGGCAGAAGGGATTTGCTCCACAGAAGAGATTCACAAGGAGACTCTCAACAGAAAACACAGCTTTAAAAACAAACACATACAAAAAATAATCTCCATCAACCCAGCCCTCTATTTCTTGTCCAAAGTTGTTTACTAGCCATTCTATGTAGATGTGAGGGATATATGTTAAGAGTCATGATGGGGGCGGGGAACAAACAAGCATTTGCCTTGCTACGTTTGGGAGAGCTGTGTCTCAGGCAGTAAAACACACAGCTGAACCATATCGACAACACAAGGGTAGAGTTTTAAACTGATTAGTACAAAGGTCATCAAGAAACGGAGCTTTCAGATTGCAGCTTTGCACACACTCCAGATTACAACATGGACTTTGTAAAGATTTGAGACCTTCAGAGTGATGTGTTTCTGAGTTCACAACAATATGAGGAAGTGTTGTAGCTGATACCCTCTTCTCTGCACACAATCACATATCAAAGGTGCATCATTGTTTAAAATAGCTCCAGCTCTTAAGGATGAAGATCTATTCCCTGTCCTGCATTGACCTCAAGGGAGGGACACACTGTCCTCCAAAACATCCTGTCAGGAAAGCAGTAACAAGTGTTCAAATTTGGAGATTAGGATAATGAATACAGTTCTGCTAGTTACTTATTTTGGCTTCCAAATAAATCATTGTTTCAGAACACAGAGGCATTTATAACTCAGTTTTACCCAATTCAGAAATCCTAGTGAACATGTCCACTTGCACCTGCAAGGAACTAGGAACAATGTATTTGTTAAAGTCTTATGTGGTGGTTTTGTGTGAAATTTATTTGCTACATCCATTCTGTTTTGAAGTTATATATTTCCTGAAATTGGTTTCAGAGAACAAAATCTTTATTTTCCATTTCTTCCAACACAGAGACATGGAACTGATGTGAATATAGTCCCAGAAAATGGTATTCAGCTGTTTAGGAGAGAGAGCCATTTTCTGCTTTTGTAACTGTTTCTGTGACTACATCCCCAAACCCACAGTGAGATGCCCATGACATAAGGAAGAAGGTCAACAAGATCAGGCTCGTTTTCCCTGTTTCTAAGTAGTGCTACCAAGTCCTTACAGGAGGAGCTGTACAGTCAATAATAAACTGCAGGAATCATAGATAAACTGATGTTTTACTAATTTCTCTACAAAGTAGAATTACTGCTTTACCAGACAAAACGGTTTACATTCTCAAGTACACGACTGACAAAAAGATCAGTCCAAACTACTCAAATGACAATTTCCAATGTGCTTTTACTGTTTTATTATCAGGCCTTTGTATTTATATTTTCCCCCAAGACAGAGCACCGATCTACAGATTTTTCTTAAAATTTATGCAGATGGAGACCATGTAGAAAATAAGCAACATTATTTCCACCTTTTAGCAAAAGGTCTGCTGGAAAGTACAGAAAAGCTTCATTCAGTGAGATTACTTTTAGCGCTATAAACCCTTAAAATGTTTACTGGAGTGCCACAGTTGGACAACCTTGGACTCCTATTTAGTTCAATTACCAAGCGTCAGCGATCAGTTCACACTTGTAGATATCTGCATTTGAAATTAAGTTGGGGAAGCAAAAAAGCTGGCAGAAAATATCTCAAACAGCTAGTATGCCTTCTGGATCAAGCTCTTAAAACATTAAATAAAACACACTACCTCAGCTTTTAACATCAAATTAAAGTAACAGCTAATATTCTTTTGAGGGACAGAATGTCAATCAGCAGAAAGAATTGTGCAACATACAGCAAAACACAGAGCCAAGTCAAATTTGATCTTGCATATATTAAATCCTAGTTCAAACAGTGAATCACACATACTGTACTTTTTACACAATGACAAAGCAAATCATGTAACTCAGACTGAATAAACCAGATGTCAAGATTTATAGATTCCAGTCACATTCTTTTATACACTATTTTTCAGGAACTAAAAGTATTGCTAAATTTGCAAATTCTGTTTTAAAATACATATGTTATTAGATGGAAAAGATTCGTAAATTTTTAGACAAAGCAGCTATATTCTGAGCCTGCACAAAATATAACACTCCTTGCACAGGCTTGCAGCAAAGAAAAAATATCACTTCATCAAAAACTGTTAAAAACCTGGTTTACTTTCATCATATTTTTAGGGTCTAGTTTAAATTCCACTGAGCAAAACTGAAGTGCAAAAGTTTGTTCAACCTGAAACTGAGCCTCAAGAGCCAAGTTTAATCAAAAGACCTTGGCTGAACTTTTACAGCCTCCTGGACTGCTTACCTGCTTGCAATGCTGTTTCACATACTACACTGTGCCATAATTATCTCTTTCAAATGAGGAAGCCAACTCTGTTAAAACACTCAACTGTATTGACAGTTCAGAATCCTCAGGAAACTACATGGCAATCTCTCCACTGGGGATACTGGGAAGCTGACCAACTACCAACCGTTTAAAAGGACAAATCAACTCCAGTTTAAACCCTTCTTACACCTGGACACATGGAGTCAAGAATATACATGAAAAAACACACAGCTGCAAATGCATAGAAATTTTTCTTATGAAGTTGCTGCCAAGAGCATCTAAAAATTTTAACATCGATTTCATAGGCAAGAAATAAAACTAAGGTTACACAGGCAGACAGGCTTCTTGAATCTGGGTACCCAGATTTGGGATGAGCAAGTGGTATTCCAAAGAGTCTCATCTTGGATCAAATTTTCCAGATTTTGTTTCCTGTGAACCCCTGGGGTGGAGCTTATGTCTCCTTAAATTGGCATAATGATTATCGCTGATTTTATCAAAAGAATTTCTGGCATCCACTTCAAATAATCCAGCAGACAACACACATTCCAACCTGCATTATTAGGATTAAAACAGGAACCTCTCTCCATTGACATATTCCTTCCGACAAGCAGTTGCCAAACTGACTGCACTTGACTGCAGTGTTATGATGCACTGGCACTTAGGTGTATTTGTCAACAGAAAACACTGCAGCAGATTTAGATCCTCAGAAATCTGATTTATAAGCAAGCTGGAGAATGACCCTTTCAAAGCAGTTATAAGGCAGTACCTTTGGATGCACAGAGCACATGGAACAGTGCTGCTGGATCCAGCACACTGGAAGGAGGGCTTGGAGGTTTTTTGATAAACCTCCAGCCAACCAGCCTGCCTTCTCCTACAACTCCTGACACTTGTGCAATTTCATTATCTACACGAATACATGTGGACATCTAGCACTGATGCACTAATAAAATCCACTCTTAGCTGTGCCAAGTCTGCCAAGCCAGCATAAGTAATGAGGTGCCACAGAAGCCCAGGGAGGTGGTGTGTGTACAGATTAACATCTGCACCAGGTGTTAGTGGAACCAAATTAAAATTCTGCTTTGCATAATCACATTAGCCAAGCTTTATTTCCTTTTGTTTTGGCTTAACTATGGTGATTAATATCTCCATTCCAAAGACTATGGTTTAGAAGCCTGTGACAACTTTTTCAGTCATACACCACCACCATTCATTGAAAGAGCAACGCCATGGAAGAATGTCAAAGTCTTAGACCATGACAAAGATGTAATACAACAGACCACCACAAAACCCTAAATAAAATAAATTGATACATTGGGCTTTTTAGGAAAAGAGCATCATTTGTAGCATACAGCTACTCCAATTTTTATTCCTGAAGCTCATCTACTACTACCTGCTCCTAAGATTGGATGTGGCACCGATTGCTTTTCACTTCAAGCAAGCACAGCCACACTAAAATTTTGCTTTATGAGGTTTATGAAAACCTTCCACACATTCCCTAATTGCTGTATAAGCTTGGGTGTGAATCAAATCACCTTAAAGTCCTTCCTTTGGACTCCAGTTTCTTTCTCCAGATTGTCAACGAGGGTATTAAGGGAGAAAATGCCAAAAGCACTGTTCAGGTCAATACCAACTGCTCTTCCCTTGTCCATCAACCCAGAAAAATTTAATCACTGAGGGGTCATAGCTGGCCAAGCATGATTTCCCCTTCATAAATCCATGATGACTACCGCTAATCATTTTCTTGTCTCATGTTTTGAAATGGCTTCACAGGAGAACTTCCCTCATCATCTTCCCAGAAGTTCAGGTGATGCTGATCAGTCTGTAAATCCCCACACACTCTTGCCCTTCCTGGAGGCAAGGATAACACTTGTTTTCTTTCAGTCCTCAGGAACAGTCTTCTATTGTCACAGTCTTTAAAAGGTAATTGAGTGTAGCTATGACATCAACTCACTCAGTATTCATAGGTACATTTTGTCAGGTCCCACGGACTGCCTTACTACAAATATGTTTGAATACACCCTTACCTGGTCCTTCTCTACCAAGACTAAGACTTCATTGCTTCTGACCTTCCCACAAACCTCCAAGGCCTGTGACTCCAGAAGACAAACCTTATCAACAAAGACCAAGGCATAACTGGCATCAAGTACCCTCAGAGTTTTCCATGTTTTGCCTACCTAGTCCTCCTTTGGCTGCTGGCAGACTTTCAGAATCCCTTCAGGTCCTTGAACACTTACCTGAAAACTGTGATCCAAAGCCACTCCCAGTCACACATTTTCTACATTCCATTACGGCCATTCCCCTCACACCACACAAGCGGGAAGCACAGTTAAGGTCAGATTTTAAAGAGTCCAAAGTAAGGGAAAAGGCTCTTCTTGAAAAATTTCTTGTTGCACATATTCTAACCTAACCAACACAACACACACACACACACCCCAAAAAAACCCCAAACCATAAAATAAATAAATAAATAGATCGAGGAAACCTTAAGCAACCAGTTAGGATAGCTCACAAGTGCCTCTCTACCCTGCTTAACCTCTGAACACAAGAATCATGCTAACAATGGCTACACTTGCTCCTATAGTCAAAACCAGAGCACCTGACTGACAGATGTGATACACACTAGACTGAAGGTGATTAGGTAGCACGACAGCTGTCTCCCCAACAGCAGCACAACTTCCCTGCTGATAACCATGATGAAAGTGAATTGTTACTTTCAGGAAACTGGAACGCTGCATCCCTGTGGTTATGTATTCTGGTGCTTTAGAGCACACAGCTCTTTCATCTCATGTATCTAAGCCATACCTTACAGCTGCCCTGCATTTCTGGGGCACAGCACTGTCATACATACGTCAAGAGGTGAAGTGTTTGATCAAATAAATTAAACAACTCAGTAGGTCTGGAGAGCATGCATTAAAGGACTCTGAACGTGAGCAAATGACTGGGCTATGCAGTCCTGAAGCCAGCTTTTATGCCCCAGGATAGTAAATGCTGCACTCACATTTAAAGGGTGCTAGAAGCACTTCTAGGAATTAGTTATAAACTGTACTTTAAGGTGATAAGCTGGTTTAAGCAAAGTACCCCATAACAAAAAGCAGCAGTGAAAGCTCCTGAGAAGCAGAGGAAAGCTGATATTAATGGCCTGACAGCTGTCAGGACAGACGAAAATGAGATCATCTTTACAATTCTGAAAAAAAGAGTGTACTCACAAACTATAGCGCATCTAAAAATAATAAGTTGCTTTGAGCATCATAAATAGGACATACAAAACTCCATTTTGTAGTAATCCAAATATACTCTTAGTTGTCCATCAGAATTCTTGTCCACTACATTTAGTGGAGTTGTTTATAGATTAAAAATATATCTCTTTTTTTCAGAAAATGTCCAACTGAGGTTGGTAAGGGTTCTGTATCAGAAACTCATACTGTTTACTCAGAGTAACAAAAAGTTACTACAGGACTTCACACCAGCATCTGTCCTACCTCAAGCTCAGAAGCCTACACACAAGTCTACGCAGGGCTTTCACTAACAAACACAGCTCCAGTGTTTTCCTAGCACTCCTCTGCCTCTATACACAGGTATAGACCATGCCACGCTGTCGCTGTTCTCACAACCCCTCCAGCATCCCAGCCACTCTGCTGCTGCTGTGGGACATAAGGCACAAGGTATCTGAACAACTGCAGGCACGCCAAAAGAACAGCAGTAGATCCTTAACCAGTTCCCCACAGATCAGTGGCTCCCAAACCAATTTAACAGGTTTCCCAAAAAAGCCTTTGAACAAACTGTAACTGAGTCTATTCCAAACCAAGTTCCCATTTGGGCTCAGTGCTCTAGGTAAAACCCAGCACATTTAAAAGTATTATCAGTTCAGCACAGCCCTCCCTCTTTGCAGCACAAGTATTCTCCTCTGGCCCCAAACCACACAAACTCCACAGCCAGCATGCAGCTCTTTCATCCACTCATTTCCACAACCAGAAAAGTGCTGGGAGTAGTAACTTCAGAAACAAGTCTGTGGGGTTTTTTCATGTCTCTTTAAGTGTAGTAAATATAAAGATCTGCCTGAGCAAGTATTTTTACTAGTGAAAAGGCATCACACCTGTATCAACTTTTTTTTTTTTTTTTTTTTTTGTCCACCAGATTCAAACCTCCATGGAACAGATACCAAAACAAAAGATGAAAGAAGAAAAATAAGATTCTACAAAAAAATAGCAACATCTATTGAAACTGTATTCATGCACTAGCCACTATTAAGTTCTACACATTCAAAAAGCAAAACTGTATTACTTCTCAGTACAAGAAGTGAAAATCCAGGTATCTCAAGCCTCCCTAAGGGCCAGCACACCCAAAACCATGTCTGCATCAACATAATTCTGTTCAAGTGTTTGCAAGCCTGACTCAAAACACTACTACGGGTCACACAACTCGTTATGTCTTATATCTGAAGTTTCATTTTGCATGGAAAGCAGAGACTGCTTTATACCTGTCCAAGTTCTTTCTGCACACATCCAAGGAAAAAGTGTGATGAACTACCAGAAAGCACTTTTACATAAAAATTTAAGAACCATTTTTCTCCACAACCTGTTGGCATTCAGTAACTAGCAGAGATACAGCTCTACTTGAGTTGCAGTTTCCTAGCAAAACACACATTCAGAAAAAGGATCAGCACAGTGAAGCAGAAAGTTCTTACTGGTTAGCCACAGGTCAGACAACTCTACCCAGTCTTTTACAATCCCAACTTCTAAAGATACGGAATTTAGTTTACAAGGCTGAGAAGCTTAGACTAACCAGTGTGAGTGATCATTTCCATGCTGTGGACTATGGCATGGTATTGCTTCTCTTACCCTAAGAAAAATTGCGCATTTGTTACCCTATTTAATGGTTACTGCTAACAGTCAACCAAACAAAACATAAAATGTGTTTTACAAATTGTTTATTCTATGCAAGTCCAGAAGAAAAAAAAATTAAGTACCTTTAGTATGGCGAAGGGTTTTCCTGCTCCATATTTTTCATCACAGTATAAAATTGAACTCAACAGCTGAAGTAAACATGTAGTTTAGTCTATTTTTGAGGAAAACCCAATGACTGGAGAGATCAGTACTTCAAGAGGTCTACAGTCATCCTTTGTGAATATGTGAAGGGCAGAAAACAGCAACAGTGCTTAGCCAGTGTAGAATAAGACAACAGATAAGACAGAAAAGCCATATTGCCACCATATCACTAAGGATTTGATCTTAACACATCTGAAAGGTTTGTGTGATAGTTGAAGAATTTTAAATCTTTAACCTCTCCAACAGTTTTTTGAATAACTAGAGCCATCAAAATGCAACACTTCATCACTAAAGCTGAACCCCACCTTCCTAAGCATCTCTGAACTTTCACCACGATCTCCTAAAGAAGATATTAGGGGTTTTCAATATCTGCCATCACTTGAAAAGCTTTGCCTGGGAGTATCCAGATGTCTTCCACTATGACGTTATTAGCTATCCTGGCTTTTCAAAAGTTTTGAAACTCGGGATAAGAGTTATAACTGTAAAGGTATGGAAAATTAGAATTTCTCATGACTAAGAGTACAGTGACTGCCAGAAACCTTGCTCTAAGTAGATACACACAATTTATAGAAACAGATTTTTGTTAAAACATATTAAAAAAAAAGTAAGAGCAATCACCTAATTTAATTTTGAAAATAATCGTTTGTAAGGATCAACACTACTGTGTACAGATAGACTCAAGACCTGCAAGGTACTGCTTTGGAACATTCTGCTCTCCTTAAGACCACACAGGACCTTAACACAGCCTGAGAAACCATAACATTTAGAAGAGAACAGACCATGTTTCACACAGAAGGCTTTCAGTTTTTTTCCTAACAAGGATTAGACTTACCTTCTGTTGTTAACATTTCACAAAATCTAAAAATTATGTAAAAAGGAAAGTTGTTACTATTTATGCCCTGGTTTTAGGCATCCTTGGCAACTTTTCTTTCCTCTATCCCCTCATTTCTCTCTTCTCAGTGACAAAATTCTTCAGCCTTAGAATTTAAATACCATAGGGAAATATTTTTAAAGTAAATTATTACTAGCTTTATAAAAACATTTGCTTAAATATTAGTCCTAAACTACTTTAACATTCATTTAAAATGAGAATGTCACTTTTTACATACTTTATTTAAAGAAATCAATTAATAAAAAGCAGCTTGAAGATGAATCAAGCTTTTTAATTTACCTGTTCCTATATACAAACAGAGGGAGAAGGGAAAAACCCCTAGCTGATTGTTTTAGAAACAGCCACACACGTAGCACGCCAAGGCTGTTCATAAAAAGATCTGTACATACAGCACTTGGAGCCAGCTCTGAACCTTGCTAACAGGTTTTGCACAGGACAGGCTTAGACTCCTCCAAAATATCAGCTCTTGGAACGTCATTTTTTTCAGCTACATTACATGGGCTATCCAACAGGCCTGAAAAACAGATTTAAATTCTTATAATTTCTAAGTTATCCTGTTCCTCCACACAAACTCATCCAACAGAGACTAAGATATTTGAGTAAAAACACAGACCAAGTTTGTATTTGCTAAAAATAAACTGTTCCAGAACTTGCATCAACACAAGAAGCATATGATAGTAAGAAGTGTCAGGGTTTTTTCGTTGATTTTTTTACCTGTCACCTTTGATAACAACCTTCTCTCAATGGAGAAAAGATGACACACAAGCATACATGGAGCAAGCGCAATGAACTCACACAGCAGACATTTCTCAACTCTCCCAGGTATTAGTTAACAAAAGTCTTGGCAGTTAATTTCCTATTGCCAGATTCTACACTTTAGCTTTATTTAGTTTTATTTAAATAAGAAAACAGAGCTTTTAAATTTTGTGTATTTCTCTAGTCTGAAATCATGGTAACAATTTAAGCTTTACGTCAAATCCATACTCAAGTTACAGTCTGAGAGGTCTTTATGCATACTGCATTTGTCTCTTCGAGAAGCAGATGGAGAAAGACAAAAGCTCTTGAGTGGGAGGAAGCAACAAAGAAAGGGAGGAATGTACCAGCTTGCCAAAAATGTGCCACAGCCCCTACAATACAATGCTAATAATTCTGCCTAATGCAAATGCAATAAAGGTCAGCATTTTATATCCAGAGTCAATCCCTTTTCCTATTACTGGACAAAACCCGCTACAGTTTGGTGGGTTTTTTTTTAGAATGACTCATTTTACTATTCCTTTAAATTGAAGGGTGCCATCTGCGGTTTCTAACAGCATTTCTCATAAACTGCTTTCAGATGTATGGAACAAAATATTATTTTTAAAGACTCTGGTTTGCTGTTTCTGGCTGTTTCCAAATGTTTGGACAATATTTTGCACTAAAAAAGGCAGCGAACTACAATGGGGTTTTGAACTTCTTTGGAAAAATTAGTATAATGCAACACTAAACTCCACCTTCCCGAGAGTCATTTAGAAGTTCATCTAAACAACTTAAAATAGATTAATTTGAAGCATATCCTATGCACTGCAGGAGTACACAGAAATCAGTTCTTATGTGGTGGAAAGGAACGGGAAGGACAGGTTTTAACTTGTACGATTCAAGCCATAACCACACTGTAGAAATATTTGATTTTACATCCTGCTTTTTCTACCGTCAATCCTACTACACTGAGAAAGTAAAACACTTCTAGGGGGAACACTCCACAGAACCTAATGTTTGCTTCACATCCCAGGAGCCCTTGCAACCGTTCAGCAAACAGAGGAAGCGTTTCAAAGCCCATTTGTAATGCATCATTTTTACACAACTAACTTGAGAATGAATCAGATCATATGGTAATACAGTAACAAAATTTCTCTTTTCCTCTCATCTCAGAAGTCTCCAGACCTCTGTAGCACAAATATTTAACAAACAAAAAATTAAGTGAAATCTCACTATTTCTCTTAAGCTCCAAGCTTCTGTCACAACAACCACCGTAATCACAAATTAACATCTCATCATGATTTCACAGTTAAATAAAGGCATACACACCCCATAAAATATTACTGCATAATTTTAAATTTGAGTGGGTTAAATTGATCAACTTTGTGATAAATTAATCAGATTAATAGGTAAATAGGAGACCACCAGGGAAAAGAAGCTGCTTCAATATGTGTCCAGCAGAGATTAGAACTGGGCTTAATACTGGTTGTATTGTACTTATGCCTGGGAAGAATAATATTTTAACACTAAAATCTGCCAATATGAGAAACTGACAAATTCAGAGGTAACAACAAAGGACCAGTTATGGTAACAGATTCCTTCTCACAGTGAATGTATTTACACATGGATTAGGAAATGTCAAACATAACATGATGTGTACACAAGAAGGAATACAGACTAAATTTCCACCATAGGGACCACTCTGGATTCTAGTTAGGCCAGTAAGAAAATGAGGTCTACACGAATATTGATGCTGCAAGAGACAGAAGACCTCAGAACACGCAGGCATGGGAAGTGCTATCAGCATTCCACTCACCACATCTCCTTCAAGTTTCTCTGAAGTGCTGCCTACAATTTGGGTGCCCACGTTTTAAAAGAAGCTTTATAATGTCAGATCCTCAACCCAAGAAAACTCCATTCTCAGCATGCAGGTTAATTGACTTCTGAAATATATAACCGAAAATTAAGCCACAACTAGATCATATCTAAATGACAAAGACTTCAAAATTCATCTTTTGCTTTTTTCCTGACAGATCAAGTAGCTGGCATTTGATACTGGATTAGTATTTGTAGCTTACTTTTAGCCCCTGTAATAACTTATAGCAGCAGAAGCTGCAAATCCAACATCTCAACTTTAAAAACAGAAAGTGTGATCTACAGCAGATGCTACAGTGCAAACAAAATGCAGCTTTGCTGATTTAGATCTACTTTGTGTAAGCTTTAGCCACTGACAGTCACGAAGAGAAACTGTATTGCAACTGATTTCTGCTTACAAAATAGGGTGATCTAGTAAACAATTTACAATTAGACTACTACATCAGTTTAGTTCTAGATGGTGCCCCTAGGCAAGAACACAAACCAAGGAAGAGCGACACTGAACGTGAGCCTTATCTTAAGCACTGGAAGTTAAATGTGGAGACAGGAGTGGATGTCTGTGTGCCAGAATTGAGATTTGTTGCATTTTAAAGCCGTCATCTTTCTCACTGAATAAAAAAGGGCCTGTTAGCATAACGAGGGCAAGGGGGGACCACAGCTGAGATACAAGGTGCCCAGTCTCTAATGTCAGTAGGCTGAAGGAGCTCACCATCCAGCACAGTATCCTTTATATAAGCTAACACATGCAGTCTAATTCCCTTCTCCAAGTACTTCTGAAGATGCATTAAGACACTAATTTCAATACTTTTAACTGGCCCAGTTCATTAATGACATTTGCCCAAACACACTTGGACCTCCTGGATAAGCCCGTGTATTCAACAGGGTATCAGTGTCCTTACCCAGACAAGGAGGGAACTCTGTACCTTACTATCTTGATAGGAGATTCCATAAAAGCCAACATTTAGGGTGTGCTCAGCACAGGCAAAGGGCAAACATGCAGCTGGCTCAATACTTGTACCCTAGGCTGAATCACAAGCTATAAGAGAGGGGGTCAGTTACATCAAGTTTTGTGGGATATGGAATACTATTCTGTCAAAACATTCATTTAAACCAAACTCTGCTTGTGATTCAAACCCAGGAGTAAGACATACTTCACAAAAAGTCTAGGCATTTCTCTCTGCTGTTGTTTGGTTCACTGGGTTATTTTTCCCCCCCAAGTTTTAGTTATTCAGAGCATACTCTGAACATACCAATTTAACTGGAGATGAGCTAGAACGCATATTCCACACCACTGATCTTAACAGAGCTCTGGGAACGTTACTCTCTGCTGTTAACAAAATATTACTTTAATTCTATCAGAAAGATGAGATACTACAAGGCAAAGCTTGGGTTTTATTCTTCTCCAGAGAAAGAAAAATAGTTAGAGCAGCTGCATTATTCAACAGTGGACAGCTCTAACTTGGGACCCGCTTTTGCACAGCTCGCTGTTTCCGGACTCAATCGATACAGATTCTCATTATCTAGGCTAAAGGCAGGCTGAGCCCTAGTGCATCCCACAACAAAGTCTGGGATCCACCTTGGTGTCAGCTCAGGTCCACTGCTCATAAAGCCAAGGAGCTACAAAGCTACTTCACAACCTCCTCTTGCAGGGGAGCCAGCCAGGGCGTGGGACCAGCCCCACTCCAAGTCCCCATCACTGGAACTATCCCAGGAAAGGCAGGCTCAGCATAGCTTTCCTCTGGGCAGCCCCTCTCGCCTCCCCTCACCCCTGCAAAAAAAAACAAAAAAGCAGAAGCAGACTGGGAAGCCCAGTGAAAAGACACAGGCAGAGGAGCTCCACAAAGGGCATCATCTCCAGGTCACACCCAGCACCATGCAGCAGCTACAGCGGCACAGAGCAGTGCTGCGGCACTGCTCTGTCTAGAGGTCTGCTCTGGATTGAAAGGGCTGCTGGTGGAAATCACCATCCTGCCAAGAGCCCAGGAGCAGCTGCCGTGCAGCTTCCTCAGCCAGCAGGACACACAGCACTGGGGCTCTGGAAGCACAGCAACGAGCACTGCCAATAGGCTTCATCATCTATGAATCAACATCGATCACCACAGAAAATCTCAAAGCAAAAGCAAGTATTGGCTATGCTTAAGCATTACAAAGGGTCAGACCCCCCCACCACCACCACCAAAACCAGAAAGCTATCTTAAAGTCTGGGTTTGGATCTTAGGCTAACAGCAAGCTATTTCAAATATAACCAGCAGGCGTCCAAGTATGGCAGCCATAGCTCAGCATCTAGATGATCTTTTCAAAAAGTACAGAGGATCGCCTACAACCTGTAAGTTCAGGCTTTACTCCATCTGCACCAACACCACTCCTGGTAAGGCATGAAAAAGGTTAAAAAGAAAAATCAAGGTTTTTACAATTTTTCAGCACTGCTAAAAATCTGTCTCACTTGGAACTTCATGGTTATTCATGTAACTCACTTTAACTACGGCACTGTAACAAAAGAAACGAGAAGAGGTAAAATGCAGTTCCCAGGAACTGTTTTAGTAGACCTATATGAACTACTGGGAGTCAAATACTAAATTAAGTCTGTCTTCACTTGTCTAGTTTCTCACTGTACTAACACAAATAGTTTTTCCCCATACCGGCAGTTTTTCTACTAGGCAGACTTCACAGGCTACATTTAAAACATGTTACACCAATTGCTATAAAGCGTATTTCACAATTTCTGTTGGACTTGGGCTACATCCTCCCCCAGTTATTAGAGCAAATCTTTGAAAGACATGAGTCATTATCCTGAGAGTTTCAAAGTAAATGATGTCTGCTTTTGTTAAGATAATTAAGGAAGAAAAGCAGAAAAGATTGCTTTAATATGGATTTAAGCAAAGACTTGTAACCGGAACTTGCTACTTTTTATTATGTTATTAACAATTACTAGACTTTATCTTGGTATTGCTTCATTTGAATATACATTTTCAAAAGCTTAAGAAAAGAGAATGTCTCAGAAATTCAGCCTTTTCTGTTCTTGAGATCTAAATGCCTTCAAGTTTAAGAGCACAACAGATGAGAGAATGAATAAATACAATATGGTTTCATACCTTCCTGGTGAAGTATGTCTCAGGTACCTTTACAAATTATCTTTCTGTGAAGAACAATCTGCCTCCTCAACAGTTACAACAAAAGCAAGCAGATCCTCTACTGTAAGCCTGTGTGTTTCCAACTCAAAAGTTGTACTGATCAGTTTACCTCCCGCAGAATTTCTTTTGCCAGTGCTTGATAAATGCTGTCTGTACATTTCACTGCTTCAGTATGAGCATATTAACCAATTTCCTGGCACACATATTCTTTTAACTATTGCTATTAAGGTTTTTTTTTTTTGATTGAAAGCTATACAAAGTACAGAAGCTTGCTAGATATGGAGATACAATTTTTGTTTGCTAGCTGTATCAGGACAAATAATGATGTCTAAAATCATCTTACCTCATCCAAAAAAGCAAACTCTTTCTCTAAAAGTTGATGTTATCAGTTATCACTAGGCTAGCTCTCAGTGTTGCTAATAAATACTCTTCGCCAGTATCAACTTGCATTCAGCCTCCTACAGTCACAGGCAAAAGGTTACCACATCCCTTTTGAGCATTGTACATCGGCTCTTGTAATTAACACACCACAGCCCCAGTAGAGTTGAGGCTCAGGAGAGACACTGGAAATGGACATTTTTTCATCTCTACTACTAACAACTGAACTAAGATTCTCCTAGCAACCAGGTTGAAATAGCCTTCAGAGGAAGTATTCCTACAGACAAGGCTTCACATTTTAGGTCATGTTAATTGAAAAACATTACCCATTTCAGGTCACTCTTATTCTCCAGCTTAGCCAGCATTTAAAAATCACATTATCTGCCTTAGTGCATGTATCTTCACTCTCAGCAAAACCAGTCACAGAGAATGATTAAGCCTATGTATTTTAACACAAATTTTAGTTGCTAGCTTAATCATGAACACTACTGAATTTATGAGCCTGAAAAGCTTCAGTTAGCATGACTGAACTAATTGCTAAATGAAGTTAGACTTGTGACTTCCAACTGTGAGATCCTTCCCTAACTTTTGTATTCAGAATTGATTTTAAAAGAATCACAGTAGACACTGTGGCTCCAGCATCCATACAGAAAAAAACCACACAGGCTTTGCAAGTCACCTCTATTTAAATAGATAGTCCTTACAACCTCTAATTACTTAATTTCTGGTATTTTTTTATTTCTCCTTGAAGTGTTTTGAACATAGCCTTTTGTCTTCAAGGACTAATGCAGTTTTTAACCCTTGAAAATGAAAAAAAAAATAAAATATCAAACTTGAAAGTAAGACCGTGGGAGGGAGAAAAGGCTTGTCTTACACCTGCCTGCTCCAGGATGACTGTTTACATTAACTTAGCGTGGGACCCAAGAGCCACAAGGCAGAACATACCTTGAATAGCAAGAGCTTTAAAGCAACACATTCCTCTGCTCCTGTTGCCAGTGCTTCTTCCATGCACACACCATTATGTCTGTGCTAATAAAACAAACCACTTCAGTTCATGGTTGTTTCCCAGTGGAGTCCTCCAGAGCTTTTGCTAAAGATCTCCGCTTGCACAGTTTAGTCAGAGTCCTCCAGAGCCTGTAGGTTAGTGATCACTCTGAAGCCAGCACCTGATGTTTGACCTGCAGCAGTGACAGGCAGCAATACCTCCTGAAATCACTCCTGCGATCTGGAGGAAGGGCACCAACGCAAGGGGATGAGTGCTGGAAACCATATGCAGGTAAAAGCTTCCTCTTAGGCTTTGTCTGTTCTGAGCAAGCATTCCTTACAAAGAAAGAAGCGGGAAACGTTGTTTCGTCTTCTCGGTATGAAAATGGACCTTTCCCAGATAAGGTCTGCCCTTTCAAGGCTGCTACAAGTTTTACTCTTTTCAGCTTTCCCACTGAATAATCATGGAAAATTTCATTTGACAGGAGAAAAATTAATTTTATTCATGATCAAGTTTTATGAAATGACTACAAGGGGAAAAAAAACCTTTCAATATCAACTTTAGAAAGGTGGAGTTCATCCAGATTATTTCCAAATCAAACAAAAACTGCTCTCCAAAAGCTTTGCACAATGTTTCTATTAATAATGCATTCTCACTTTGAAGACTCTCAGCCTTTTTCCTAGTTCAATTTCTATTAAGCTTTTCACTTTGAAGCAAACATGTTCACATTCATAGTGAAGAGCTTGCTCTGAGAGAAGTCACACCAGAACAGCTGCAAAATCAGAATCTGAAATAACTGCTATCAGAATTATCTGGACTGAGGGCAACTAATTCCCACTATAATTTAGGAAAATTTAATTACTTACATAATGCATCACTTCAGGAGCGAGGGTATGAGCAAATAACTTGGGTCAGCAATCACTTTCATTACCCTAACCTCTCTTTTGTATTAAACACTACTCCAAGAAATCCATTATTTATGCTTTTCCCTGGTCTCAGACTTCTCTGCGGCTATCTTCAGGTATATCTGTAGGACCATCTCCAGCACAAGTCTCACACTTCACTCTGAGACAGCCCACTCTGACACCTGTCAGCAGAAACCCTGTGCCCAAATATAAGATACTTCACTAGACCAAGGTATCAAAAAATTTAAAACAAACCAAAACAAACAAAACCCACAAACAAAACAAAACAAAAACCCCAGTCTGTTTCACATAACAGTGCAGGAAATGCTTGCCAAGCTGAGAATTTTGATCTTTATCTCCAGCAGAAGATGGTCGGGTTATCCGTTTCTGTTCTGCTTTGAATAAAGCCTCTGACTTTAAAAATATGAAAGTCTCTCTACACATATTTTGACATTACCAGAACAACTGGTAGAGCTCTCGAGAACCACCAGAACACCCACTTTTGAGGACACCATTATTAGAATAACCCCTCATTACTTCAGGCAAAAAAATAATATTTACCACACACACATTGGAGCTTATTGGGTGACCTTGACAACATTGTGTCACCCTGCTTTGGCAGGGGGGTTGGACTAGACCATCTTTCGAGGTCCCTTCCAACTCCTAACATTCTGTGGTTAACACACAGGAGACCAGATGACTGCATTTAGTAAAGAGAGCCAAATCAGGGCTGTGCCACAGCAAGCTGTCCATTTGGTGTCACATACCAGAATAAAGGAGGCAAGGAGAACTGCACACACTTCCATTTGTCAACACTGACCATTCCTACTAGAACTCAAGCCCAAATAACATCCTACCAGTGAACTACTAATACTAAAATAGAGGCTTTTAAAGCAAAAAGTAGGAATAGATTACAGAGTTTAAATTGCAAAAGCAGCTGGACTTTATATTGGCACACAGTTCTACATCCACAATAAAACTGAACCTGCAACAGTTGGGAAGTTTTGGGCAAAACCAGACTCCTTTTAATAAGATCAAAGCATACATAATCCCATTAAGATTTTTCTAGATCAGCTGTCCTCATCACAGAGCAAACTAGGAAACCACATATTTCAAACACTGCTGCTTACTGCCTATTTAAAGTCAGAATGGCACAGAAATGTTAATAATAAAGTACTAAGGTATAGTTGAATAAACACAGCAGGATTCTTTTTCCAGGAAAAAAGATCAAAGTGTAATTTATATTCATTTCTTCTCCTGAGTTACATGCAATATGCAAGTTTCCTTCAACATAATTTTTAAAAACAATGATTACTTGATATTTAGCATCACTGGTATAACAGAAAAGTTGGCTGGAGCAGACTGAAATTAAACACTTCCTCCTACTCTAAATCTTACTGAGTCTATAATCATAAACATTTCTTTCATGGCTAAAATTCTTTAGCTCTTCCACAAATACATGGTGTTTACCTCACTAATAACTGGTCTATATATGACTTTTCAAACTCATCTGAGCTCAGCTCTACTTCAGGTTTCCCTGCACAGACTGTTTGAAGTTCATATTTTTTCCCCAGAAATTCTGTACTTTTGGCATGCCTTGTTTGGGGACTAACAACCTGATAATCAGCTTCAGTGTTACCAGTTCAGATAAATGGTACCTGGTACTGCTATACTCTTTCACTAGAAAGTGGTAGTTTACACTGAAATGTGCTGACTTCGTTCCACCTTCTGGCATTGCTCTTTTCTAAAGCCAATTGATTGCTGGCAACTATCAATCCTGTTTGTTCCATCTGGAATGTCTCACCTCTGATGGATTCAGGAGCATGAGAATGGGAAACAGCAAGAAAAGCCACCTCACAGATTTTATCCTCACCCTTCATGCTCTGATCCCATTAGAACTGGCACAGCTGAGCTCACATGGGAATACCTCAACATACAGCAACGTTCAGATGAGATAATACCTCATAAGCCTCATCAAGTACATTTAGGAGATCCTGCTCTGGTGGGGTGGTTGGACTAGATGATCTTTCCAGGTCCCTTCCAACTCCTAATGTTCTGTGATACTTCAGTAATACAGAACAGAGTAGCTCTGGCCTGGCTGCTGTTGCAGCCTGTAACATGTTACATAGTTATTGATGGCTGCCCTAAAAGTTATAAGCAAAACACAGACTCTTACCCACTGTACCAAACACAGCATGCAGCTGCATCTGCACTTGCTGGTGTGTCAGGGCTTCAAACAGGTAACTACAGATCCTGCTATGTTTGATGCAGCCTTTCTGAAAGCAAGAGCTGATGAAACGAAGAGCTTTCAGAAACAAACATGTAAATACCTAGTTCCATTGCAGCTTCTGCCTCAAAAACAAAACAATCAATGCTCACAGCACTTCCCCATACTGTAAACAGCAGCTCCCGAAATAAAGAGGGTGTCCGAGGCAGATAAGAGTTTCCTCCCCTTTTTCACCAGAGTGGCAGAGAGGGGGGCAGTCAGCAATGGGGCAAGATGAAAACATTGAAGACCCACCAGCAACAGCCGTTGCCTCCTCTCAGCCTTAAGTCGGCCACTGCTCAAGCTTATGGGTAAGGTTCTCTAACCCACCTGTTCCCATGCAAGCTCAGCGCTTGCTCCCGCTAGCCATGGCTGCAGGCACCTAACAAGTCTCCTAAAGCTGGTACTTTCCCAAGAGATGATCAAGTAGTTCTCATTCAAAACAGAACACCCACATGTACCAAGAAAGAATGTTATACCCATACACTAAAGGAAGGGGGGAGCACCTCAGAGTCCTCAAATCAGTCAGCGTAACTTCCACCATCAGAAACACTTCCTCCTCCAGAAGGGATGCCAGATAAACCAGGCCTGAAGTCTACACTTGCCTTTGGCCCACCTCTCTAGTCCAGTGCATCTTTTATTACTTCTTTTGGAATGAGGAACAAAGGGATGAGACAATACACTTCCCCTCATAAAAAGCTGAAACACTGTACTTCTTCAAAAGGGGAGACCTTTTTTGTTTACTACTTTGCGCAACTTTCCCCCAACACACAACTAATCTTTCTGCTCTTCTATGACCTCAAAAGTCATCAGCATGCCACTCCCACATGGAAATCCAAACTACATTTAACTAGCTGCATATGACCTTGTCTATTCCCTGCTCTGGAGAACCAACACTCATGTAAATTATGATCCCTTCACATTTCAGACCAGATTGTAAGACGTGGCTGTACCAACCCAATTGCCCACTGCTCCCTCCAGTTCCTTTTCTCCCTTACATCAGCATCTGTCAGAGCACTCAGACAATTCAGCTCCTCACAGAAGTAGAAAAATACTCATCTGCTGGTTTCATTGAATGGTTACAGTTTATGAGAACAAAAGATGCAAGAGAAGCATGCGATGGACAGTAAGACCATTTCTTCTAGTCATGGTAGGAATTCATTAGATACCAAGGCTACCCTTATACATCCCCAGTAGTGACACTGTCAGGATCAAAAATACTTATTAGTGAACAGCACTTGCTTGGGAAATACATTTTTGAACTCACAGCTCACAATTTGGGCTGTTTCTCTGAATACTGTAACACTGCCTAGAGGTACATCTACCTCTTCTTCAGTGGTATTTTAGAAGGAACAACCCACAAACCACATAAATGTTTTAAACTTCAAAAGAGGCTTACAACTACAAATCCCAAGGGTATAAGCATCTTGCAGTTTAAGAGTGTGGCACCTTAACCCCAGAAAATAAGAGGGCTGGAGCGTCATCTCTGTGTTTTCATCTGCTGTGCTGAACAGTGTGTGCCCTTCTTTTCAGTGACATGATCGTATTCCTAACTTTCCATCCTGCACCACACAGGAGAACCAAAACATGATTCATGACCCTGAGTATGGCATGACAAGAACCTAAACAGGAATGTTGCAAAATATAAGTCTTCTGGATTTAACCCCAAATGCATACTAGCAAACAGAACTGTAGAACAAAATAAAAATTAAGTCAGATCTCATAAGTTTGTCTTTCAGTAAAAGAACATGCACCTTTTTCCTTCAAGTTTCTACAGAAGATGATTAAGGAAAA
>VXBZ01003320.1:0-14262 GCA_013399135.1 Heliornis fulica
GGTTCCTTCCAACTCCTAAAGTTATGTAATTCTGTGATTTCCTCTCGTCCTATCGCATGTTACCTGAGAGAAGAGACNTTACTCCTCACATGACTTGTGCTCCAGACCCTTCACCAGCTCCATTACCCTTCTCTGGACACACTCCAGCATCTCAATGTCTTTCTTGTAGTGAGGGGCCCAGAACTGCACACAGGACTCAAGGTGAAGCCTCACCAGAGCTGAGTACAGGGGACAATCACTTCCCTACTCCTGCTGGTCACACTGTTCCTGACCTATGCCAGGATGTCGTTGGCCTCCTGGCCACCTGGGCATACTGTTGGCTCATGTTCAGTTGGCTGTCAACTATCACCCCCAGGTCCTTCTCCAAGGATCTCTTCAGACAATTTGTCTGAAGCCTGTAGCACTGCCTGGGGTTATTGTGACCAAAGGGCAAGTCCTCTCCTTTGGCTTTGTTGAACCCCATAAGGTTGGGCTCTGACCATCAATCCAGCCTGTCCAGGTCTCTCTGCAGAGCCTTCCTGCCTTCTGGTAGATCAACACTCCCACACAATTTGGTGTCACCTGCAAACTTACCAAGGGTGCACATGATCCCCTCATCCAGATCATTAATGAAGATGTTAGGACCTGCCCCAGCACCAGGCCCAGGAAAGGAAAGGGAGGGGAGGCCACCACTTTTGACCTGTAACCAGATGGATTTAACTCCATTCACCACAACTCTCTGGGCCCGGCCACCCAGCCAGTTTTTAACCCAGCCAAGAGTGTACTCATCTGACCCATGAGCCACTAGTTTCCTGTAATTACAGGAAATGTAGATAGCTAATGTGCAGTCTGCCCTAGATGCTTCTACAGAAGGGGAGTTGGACTAGATATCTCTAGAGTTCCCTTCCAACCCAGACCCTTCTGTGATTCTGTAATGCTTAGAGAGGTGAAACTGGGTGAGGCGAACCTATCTCTTGGACTGGGAAAGTAAGAATAACTTACTAAGAGAGTACTGGGATATTTGGCTTATTTTTTTTTTTTTTNACCATCCAAACTACAGGCATATTTGCTGCCAGAAATAGTTCATACTGATAGAGGTATTCTGGGGAAGGTATGACTAGCTGCTATGCATTGTTTCAGAATTTATATTTATGTATTTGTTTTCAAACATAAATAGACTTTTTCTGGAATTAAAATAAATACTTATCCTTTTGTGTGAGCTTTGTCTCTCTCATATTGTTTAATTCACTTCTTGTTCTATACTTGCATAACGTCTAGCAAATACACTGTAAGATTTTGAATACCAGTGTTGTCTTTAGGTAGAGACTATCCAGGTAGAGACTATTCTGTGCAGATATCTCAGCATGTGAACCATCCTTTCCTTATACTTTTCCTGAGGGAGATAAAAATGATAAGCTTCTTTTCTAAGGGGAATTGAAGTTAGTGGTAATAGTAGTGGTCTGCCTAACTTTGAGATCAACCTGGTTTTTAAAATTTAGGCAAGTAGTGGGGAGCAGTGCACCTGAGGTTGTCACATAATTAATGATGCCTTATTTGGGTGGGTAGTATTCTTTGTAACTCTTTGAAGACATCTTCCACTTATACAGGAAGGGTAGGAATTAATTTTAAGAGGCTAGGAAGGACTTCATCATGCCAAATGAATATCTAAGATAGCCATCCTAAACCCCTTTATTATCCATGGACACGGATATATTGAGGGTGCAATTCTCAGCTTCACTGAGACATCTAAAATCAGATGAACAGGGCCCTGGATGTCTTTATTTTTCTACATGAAAAAAGGAGTCCCAGGGATTAGATCAGGTGCAAGCATCGATACTGTACAGCTATAGCATCTGAGGCTAAGATTACTCTCACCTTGGGTATCAAAGGTTTACATTCATGACAGAGGCCCCATTTAAGGGACTAGTTGCCTCTACGCACCTGGGACTTCTGCCAGATCACATCTATATAGCTTTTCTTATGCCTGCAAATGGAGAAGCTTCAGCTGTAGCCTTTCCCTTAGTTTGGATAGTTATAGGATCTGCCCTCTTTGCTAAGCCTTCACAGAAACTGTAACCAGTTTTAAGACAGATCTGTATCTAAGACTACTTGAGATGAACAACTGCAGATACCTGAAGTTAGGTAGGTTGAATTCCATCAAGACTGGTCATGCAAGACTGCTTCCCCAGAAAACCAGACTAATATGGGTCAGGAATTTAAAATAATTGTAGAGTTAACTCTAC
Organism: Heliornis fulica; assembly: GCA_013399135.1. Lineage (NCBI taxonomy): Eukaryota > Metazoa > Chordata > Aves > Gruiformes > Heliornithidae > Heliornis > Heliornis fulica. The sequence continues at coordinate 2,223 of VXBZ01003320.1, forward strand.
AGCAACACAAATTGCATTTTCTGTGTGAGGGGAATACACATTTGAAAACTTCAATTAGACTTCATTGAAGGGTACTAAGGATACAGTGCGAAGCCAAAATATTGCAACTCGACTTTCCTCTTTTGCTTCAGCAGCACAGAATTAAGGCAGTATTGAAGGGAAGGTTATCAATTAGCATGTATAAGGAGTGACTCTTGGACTTAATTACCTGCAGTGTTATCCTTGTTGTGAGAGACGTGTTAGCAGTACATTTACAGTACACACTCATGTTCAAAACAGACTACTCATATTCTCCAAAATGACATTGAAACCGAGATTAAAATACATTTGTGACCCTTTTTCACAGCTCAGCAAACATAGTATAAAAATAAATGTAGCTTTCACTAATCTAAGCTTTTCACTTAGATTTCACTAATCTGAGCGATGCCAAATGATCAACAATGTCAAATCACCTCTTTGAACAGAAACAGAACAGGCTGCATTTGTCATGCTCCTGACAAGGCACGACTGAATTTAGCTATGACTAATAAAACCCCATGGTTGGGAAAAAACATTTTATAATTAAAAAGGCAGGTACTCTTTTGTTCATTTATTCCAGTGTAGTTATTAATACACATCCATTTTCCAATTCCTTCCTGGGAATAAAAGAATAGTTTAAAGAAAACTAGCTCCTTTATATTTCTCCATTTCTTTGTCTTTATTCTCTTCTGGCAACAAGTTCACTTGCAGGTTAAAGCAGTCTAATCACTTTAACTGTAAGCTTTAACATGGAGAAGGGGTTGGATGTTATGATTTTTCTGGTGATAAAGCTGACTAAAGAAGTTTCTACCTCCTCTCAGACCCAGCTACACATGCTTATCCTCTGCAGGCAAACCAGTTTCCTTTTCTGAATGTCTTTCAGATAGCTCATATATATGCGTGTGTGTGTCTGTCCTCTGAATTGGATGAAGAAAGTGAGAAAATTATTAAAAAATATGCTTTTTTAAACCTTCACTAATTGTATGATATGTATGAATAAGGAATGTGTATGTTCAGATCAAGACCGGGCAATTAAAGATTAGATACATTCAATGAAACAAAACCCAAGATAAATAGCAAACCCATGAAAGCTTGCTATGCTGCTTTTTTAGCTAGGCCAGCCCTGGGTTTCATTCATTCTGTTTTTAAAGAGACATCAAAGATTTTTCCCATCATACGATCATGGTAAGTGTGGAAGATGTGAGTTACATCTCTTCAGTGCCTGTTTGATACTGAGATTCAGATGATTTTTAGACAGCTGCTTGTGGAGAATTTGCTGGGATTAGCAACCCAGTAGAGCTGAGGTACATTTATTAGTTAATAGAAAAAGAACAAAGCGTGTGATCTTTGGGGAACAGTTAGTTTCATTTGTGCTGCTGGATATGCAACAGGCGGTGAGGGTCATGTGCAACTTGTTGACATTTGACTGCAAGGCTTTTCTCAATGCACATCCATCTTCTCTGATTGAAGGTCCCCTCTGGTTTCATTCTGTGTGCAGAGAGCTGTACTTGACCATAACGTTTGGTATAAAGAAATACAGAATTGCAGAATGATAGAGACTGAAAGGGACCTCTGGAGTCTGACCCCTCTGCCAGAGCAGGATCACCTAGAGAAGGCCACATAGGAAAGCATCCGGGCAGCTTTTGAATGTCTCCAGAGAAGGAGACTCCACAACCTCTCTGGGCAGCCCGTGCCAGTGCTCTGCCACCCTCACAGTAAAGAAGTTCCTCCTTATGTTCAGGTGGAACTTACTATATTCAGGTGTATGTCCATCGCTTCTTGTCCTGTCACTAGGCACCACCAAAAAAAAGACTGACCCCATCCTCCTGACACCCACCCTTCAAGTATTTAAAAGTACTGATAAGATCCCCCTCAGTCTTTTCTACGCTATAAAGTCCCCAGCCTGTCTCTCTTTATAAGAGACATGTTCTAGTCCTCTAAGCATCATTGTAGCCCTTTTTTGTACCTTCTCAGTAGCTCCCTGTCCTTCCCAAACTGCGGAGCTCAGAGCTGCACACAATAGTCCAGATGAGGCCTCACCAGGGCAGAGCAGAGGGGGAGGACAAACTCTCTCCACAGGCTGGCCACTCTACTCTTGAAACACACCCCAGGATGCTATTGACTTTCTTGGACAAGAGCGAACAGAATGTTCATCAGCACCTTCAAAGTAACTTCAGTAGCAGCAAAGTTCTGCTAGCTTTTCATCCAGCTTCTTAGCAAGGATGTTGCAATGGGCAGAGCAGACTATGAACTGGGCCTGCTTAGCCTGACATGCCCAATGGCTTTCCTGCATGTTCCTTGCTTTATCTATGGTTGGACGGTCCCTACCATTTCCATTCATCAGACAGCTTTTCCACTATGAAAAAATTGTCAGCACATATTTCTTCTAGATGAGGTGTTTGACTTGAAAAATCTTGTGTAAGGGGAAGAACCATTTCTTTCTCTAGGACAGCAGTGTCCTTCTGGCTTTTTTTTTTTTTCCCTAGGGTGAATAGAATGACAATGCTCACTATTTTAAAGAAAAGAGGTTGTTCTTCATTTATGTAGCTGGCTAGTCAGGTTAAATTCATTTGAGTTATGCAGCAAGAAAAATATAGAGACAGTGGTTCAGATCTGACTCTGAGGCTTCATGGCCACAGGACTTGGCTTAAACAGAATCCTCTCCCTTCAGTGGAGACACATTGAGTTTTACCTTCCATCTGCAGCACTGTGCTACATAAGCTTCCCAAAATCATACAGACCTTCTGAAGAAAGATGAAACTTATCAGTTCATCTGTCCTTGTTCATAATGCAGGAAATTTATGTTCCCTGCCTTCTTTTAATAAATTTTGAGAAGCCATCTTTGTCAATATCATTAGAAAAGCCTAATACAACTGATAACCCCCTCCACTGCCTGCCATTGTTCAGCTCCCTGGCAAACCAAGAACATTAAATTGCATCTCAATTTAAATAAAAAGTGAAAAATTAAACTGCTTTGGTTAATAAGTAAATTAGCTAACTGGGTTCACAGTCACAGGAACCTGAAGTAGCACATGATCCCATAAATTTCTCATCCATGGTTTGCTGATAAATTTTAATCATAGTCCAAAAGGCCAGCGTCCAGAAAGAAACAACAATTCTAGTCTTATTCAGCTCCTGTAATGTTATAGAATCACAGAATCATAGAATTGCCTTGGTTGGAAGGTCCCCCGTAGATCATCAAGTCCGATCCTCACCCTAACCTGCCCTCCACTACTAATCCATGTCCCTCAGCATCACATCTAACCACCTTTTGAATACTTCCAGGGATGGAGACTCCACCACTTCCCTGGGCAGCCCATTCCAATGCCTAACAACCCTCTCTATGAAGATATTTTCCTAATATCCAATCTAAACCTCCCCTGGCTTGACTTGATATCATTTCCTCTTGTTCTATCACCTGTCTCTAGAGAGAAAAGGTCAGTCCCTGCCTCTCCACAACCTCCTTTCATATAGTCATAGACAGCAATTAGGTCTCCCCTCAGCCTCCTCTTCTCCAGACTAAACAATCCCAGTTCCCTCAGCTGCTCCTCATCACATTTATTTTTCAGTCCTCTCACCAGCCTCATCACCCTTCTCTGGACACGCTCCAGCACCTCAATGTCTTTTTTTGTAGCAAGGGGCCCAAAACTGAACGCAGCACTCCAGTTAAACTGACTAAGAAGGGGCCTTACAGATCACTCTAAGTCTTAATTTGTTTCCATTATAAAGGAATATTTTTCAGTAGAAATCAGCCTTCATACAGGTATTTTGTATTCTAATCAGCACGCTCAAAGTGTTATTCCCCACCTAGCTGTGAAGCAAAATATCTGTTTGGTGGATAAAGCTATTAAGCCATTAAGAATAGTAGTTCTTATGCTGTATGACTCACAGGCTTTTCATGTGCTGACTTTCCTGTAGATGGTAGATTGATTTGCCAAAGTGCTGCATTTGGTAAATTTCAAGCAAGCTTGGGTTGAAGTGACTGGAAGTTTTACTCCAGTGAAGACTGCGCTCCCCGACTTACTCTTCTGTCTTGGATATATTGAATACCCACCATGCTTAATTACAGCCTAGATGAGGTCTAGAAGTCTGTGGCACAGACACACAGTCTTGAGTTGTCTACAGTATAGGTGTTAGACCATTAGAAAAAAAAATCACATTATGGGCCATGGATCATTTATTTTTCTGATTGTAAAAAAATATTCTAATGCAATGACAATTTACAATAAGATTTATGCACATTAGGATAATACTTCCCTATAGTGTTCATTTCAAATATTTCATAATTTTGCCAGTCAATTTAATTCAACAGCATGACAGAAATAAGTCTAATTTTCTTGGCTTTCAACCTACCTTTATTTTGAGCAAATCAAACTTGTAATAACAAGAATTAGAGCCATAGACCATTGGCACACAATAAAGGTTGAATCACCCAAGGTATGTAGTTGTCTTTTACTAAAGATGCATTGATTTATCTTCATTAAGGAATAGAAACCAACCACAACTGATCACACTCAAGCATTTACTTGTCTAGCTTCCAATTAACATGCCTGGATCCTTTCATCTATTAAGGTAGAGGTAAAGTAAGGGTAAGGTAAAGTTGCTGAAGACTTTTAATTTCATCCTTGTTTTTGTGTTGCTGATAATGTTCAGATGCTTCTATTTGTAGTTACTCGCTCTGAGGAGCAAGTGGAGCATTGCTATGGGCTTATGCAAGTGTTGCTCTACTGAATCAGATAGATAGGTGAAAAGTAAAAATTAGTCAAATACATCTTTTTTACCTTAAGGATGTGGGGGGACATAGGCAGGCAAAACTGATGAGGCATTTTTGGGTTCGGGAAGGTTTAAAAAGAGCCCACGTTTTAAGCAGCTGCATACTATATGATATGAGATGAGTGAAAAGGCTTGGGGGCTGTAAGCAGAATTTGGCAGGCAAACAGCATTTGCTGAAAAGAAGCATCCTTGCTTGTTGTGCAGGGAATTGGTTTCATTTGACCAAGCTATAAGCCTTGTCAAATTATGAGCTGTAGCTGTAAAATACACAGCTTTTAAAATGTACGCTGCACACATATGCATGGCAAAGTTAGCTACATAATGATAAATCTAGTCAGCTAAATTGCTGCAATTCAGAGAGGGCTTCTTGAAAAAGGTATCTAGCAAGCCTCATCAGGCACTAAATGACTGCTTGTGCAAAAAAGGGTTCCTGCTGACTTCGTAAGAAGACATTATGCTGCACTTATACCTCCCAGGGATGCATTACTTGCTGGCCATTGTCAGGGACAAGACCATGGACAAATCAGGATTTAGGTCTGATTCTGTGTAGCAATTCCTGTATTTCTAAAACCCCAAATTTTGGGTGAAACTGGAAAGCTAGTATCGGAACCTGGGATCGCCTAGGCAAAGCTCAGTGCATTAGAAAAGGCAAATCACACTTGATGGGTCTGCTTTTGTTAGATTAAACTGTGTGCATTGTGCCAAGCCACAAGGAAGCCAGCGGTCCATGACCACTGTTAATTTTCATACTGGTCAGTTCAAAGGGACATTTTGCTTTGCATGTTGAATTCCCGGCTGAAGGTTCAAGGATGTTCTTTTGTGTCTCTGTATTCTGAGTCTGTGGACAAAGCTGCTCGCACAGCAATTCAGTATTGCTGCTGCCTACCACTGTGCATCAGCTTCCACATCAATTTCGTAGTGATTTTTGACAACATTCTGCAAATTTCATCAGGAACAACAGACTGGGCTATATTCATAAGGCACGATCAACTTTTGTTCAGAGAGGATAACCGTCTATGTCAGATGAAAGAAACAAAAGTCTGCAGAAACAGGGGCCTTGTCATCAGAGGTATTTGAGAGGTCAGTTCCAATTGAAATGATATCTTAATATCACAAACTCCTATAAATTTAATCTGGGAAAAGCAAGCTTTGCGTTAACTATTTTTGTGGCCACTCAGCTCCTTCTGCTCTTCTTTCTTACTTAAAATAACTCCTTAAGTGCAGTCTGCTTTGTATCACGTGTGCTTTCTCTTCAATATCCTTTGCTTGCTACAATATCAGGCTCAACTTCTAGCCAAAACATCTGCAGAAAGTTCATACCCCTGAGAGCACTAATCTCAATATTTACTTAGTTATGCACTCATGTTGAACATCCCCAGCTAATACAAAAGACAATTAGTTTGCTGATTCACAGACTCTTAGGTTTCAGCTAGGAGCAATAAAAAATAAGGTTAAATGTGCCTTCAGAAAGGCAGTGTAGGTTACAAGAGAGCTTCGAGCTGAATTTGAGATGGCTATTGATGATTAACTGCTTGGTTCAGAGCTGGTGTGACCTTCTTACCTGGGGAGCAGTTGAGTTTTATTGTGGAGTTCTCAAAGCCCATTAAGGAGAGCTGTCCCAGGGAGCCCCGTAGGCACCCTGCACCTATGGTGCCACGCAGAGCTTGGCCTGAACCCAAACATCTACAACACTGAAAGATAATAACGGCACAGGAGGGACCATCCTGGGTGGGAGGTACCTAAAAGCTGTTCAGGTAAGAACGAGCATTAATGCTCCTACCCTGTTTAGAAAGCTGTTCGTTACAAAAAAAAAAAAAAAAAGACAGAACTTTGAAAAATTAGTCATTGGAGCCGCTGTGCATTTCAGATCTGCATAGCAAGCAGGGCACCATGCCATATTTCCCTCTCCCTGGGACTTGCTTTGGGAGGCTGATTCCCAAAGAGCTGTCAGCCAGCCGTGCTTCTTAGCAGTGATGCTGAAGGGTTCGCTCAGGAAAGGAAGTAGGAGGCATTTAAATCGCCCCCTCAGACTGCCAAGATCCAAACCAAAGGTGCACATTTTTAAAAGTGTAATGTGGCAGAACACCTAATAGCTGTAGTGCGGCAGCTCAGAGGGTGTTGGGAAACCAGCACATTAGTGGACTTTGCCTGGGACATGATTGGTGGCACCAGCAGGAGCTGCCTCCTGCAGTGGGAGAGCAAAAAGGGGCGAGCCCCAGAGCCTTGCAGAGAGTCGGGACAGGACAAAAAGACTGGCACTGAGCATGGGAAAATAAGTCAAAGAAAGGGAAGAGAAGCTTCCCCCGGTATCCCACGTTCTGGAGAAGAAGAAGATGACTTGCTTATGACTTTTCACAGTGCTATTAGCTATTTAAGGACCCATGCCCAGAAACTCTGGCCCATAAGAGGGCAAAAGTATGGTGCCCACTCTTAACTGTCATTACAAAATTCAACCGATTGAAACTGCTGCGGGCACAAAGAAGAGAGCGGGGTAATTAAGCAGCCATGTCATTACTCTTTTTAAAATTTATATTACCAAAGCAACTAGAAACAGGAGGCGTCTCAGTGTCACTGCATGTTATACAAATAGAGAACAAAGAGATGCTTCCCCTCCTCACAGCCTGCAATCTTAATATCCACAGAGAAGAGACCTTAAAGAAACAACAAATATGTCAAGATGTGTGAGAAGTAGCTGGCTGAACATCTCCCTGGGACCTTCCTGTGCTGAGGGAGTGTCGTGGTTTTGTGTGGCAAGGTTCTGGTGGAGGAGCAGGGCAGGGGGTAGCGGTGGTTTCTGCAAGAAGCTTCTAGAAGCTTCCACAAGGTCTGACATAGTAAGTATCAGCCATCACAAAGATAGACCCTTGATTATGATATATTCACCCTATGAATAGAGTGAAGTCTGCAAGGAAGGGAGGGGCAGGGTGTGGTGTTTTAAGAGCTGTTTGTACTTCTCATTATCTGACTGTTTTCTCTGTGTGTGTAGCGCAGTGTAATAAATTAGAGTTTTCTTGCTTTTCTTCTGTATTCAGTCTGTTTCACCCATGACACTAATTGCAGAATGATCGCTTCCTGTCCTTATCTCGACTCCAAAGCCTCTCAGTAGATATTTTCTCACCTGTCCAGCTAAGAGGGGAGTGATAGAGTGACTTTGGCGGGAGTCTGGCCTCCAGCCAGGGTCAAACCACCACAGGGAAGGAGGAAGAAGAGAGAGCTGCCGAGGATGAAGTCACACATGGCCTTTGACTGACATGGCAAACTTGCTGAATTGATATGTGTATAGGGTGAGACAGCGAAGTCACAGGTTCAGGAAGAAAGTCCTTGGGGTGATGTTCTGGCTGAATGTCAACAGCACAAGGTGACACTTGTCATTGCTGCACCAAAAGCTGTTGCACCGCCTGAGACATGTGATTGTAATGCTGGGAACAAGTTGGTAAAACAGCCAGGGCATGTACAAGTGCATCCCAGGCAGTTTGCATCAGCTCCGAGGAGCAGAAAGCTGGGTTATAAATAACAACAACACACTGTCGCTGGGGCTAGGCAGTCAATTGTAGCCATAAGTGTTTGCTTAAAAAAAAAAAAAAAAAAGAGAGACAATTTTCCCCACTGCCCTAGGATTTAGAGCTTGTCAAGTGTCAGTCTGACAGTCCTGGAGCCTGAAGTCCTCTCATTATCCACAGACAGGTGCAGCACGGGAGGCAGCAGGACAGGTTTCTCAGCACCGATGTGACAAGCCTGCCTTTCGCAGTAAGATGCCAGTTTTCTGTGACAGATAAATTGTTGGTCTCCTGATAGAGTCTGCAATTTGTGGTGGTAGGAGCAGTGGGGTTCAGGGAGTGATTGTGCTCTCATTGAGAGCTGAGTTGAGGCAAACTGTCCACTTTGGATAACTTGAGTGAGAAGTCAGTCAGAAGTAGTGAATTACAGTCAAAACCCATTGCAGTGCAATTTAAACCAGGACCTGATGGGCAAAAATTAGAGCCTCACTTCAGCATTTTCTGTCCAAAATTCTGTCTTAGCTTTCAGACCCTTGAATCATTCAATATCTTTGAAATTTCTCTCTTGCATCTTTTTATCCTTCTTGACCTGGCTCAATAACTAGGGGCATGAAGATTCTAGGAAAAAAGGGTGAGAGGGACACAAGCCAGTTTTGATGTAGAATTGGCAGAGACACCTCAAAGAACTCATGCAACCACACAAACTTCCACTGGGAAGCACTTTTTCATTGAGTGTCATATGATAAATGCTTGAGCAGCTCAACCTCTCAGTCTGGAGGTAGGTTGCATGAACAATCCTCCAAATTCAGGAGGAACCAGATGCCTTGGAGATATCCTTGGATGCTGAAGAACTGTCCTAAACCACTTGGCAGTTATGGAAGAGGCAAGGACAACTGCTGCTGTATGTTGTGAGCTGTTTGAATACATAAAGACGGCTTCTGCTACAATACCTGACAAGGGCTTCTTCTTTCTGACTTAGGTATGGGGATGCCTAGTGTAGATGCCATAATTTCCTGTATCTCTAATCTCTACCCCTAGACTCTTCGTCCCCAAGTTTCATAGGTTATTAACCCACATGTTTATTCTAAGCTAAGAACTACTTTAATCAAAACTGCAGCACATCTGGGCAACTTAGAGGGCTCTGGTCAAGTAAATCACCCTTATGCCTTAGACATGGGATTGGCAGGCACCTGAAGTTTTTCTTAATTTTTTATTCATGTTTTGAATAATTTTCTGCATCTCCCTCTCAGCCTTTAGCTCCTTGTTAGAAAAGTCCACAGTGAGCCACAGTTGAGCTTGGGGCTTTAGTTTATTTTCTTTGTTATTCGTATCAGGCAAACTTGTTTGTAAACCTTTGTGCTCAGATAATGCTTGGAACCAAGCCAGTTGTCTTGAGGAGTTTCACAAGTCTGTACCCAGTTCTTGAAGTACTATCAATATTTTGGGGGGGTAGCACTATACCTTTTTGACTTGCATTTCAATGTTCTGCACTGCCACTGCAAGATGTCACTGTTTTCCAGTGTCTGTTCAAAATTAAACAGATGGTATCAGAACGCTCCTCACCTGCTTCCTTTTCAGATATAGGTTATCTCTCAACAGCAAGTGTGAACTTTGCCACATACTTCTCCACCACCCATTTTTCAATGTCTGTAGTAACATTCTCGATTAGCATCGAATAGGGCAGATACATATTCTTGGGTAATTAAAAATATAGAATATATATATATGCACACAATATTTTTATACTATTACTTTCCATTTTGCCATCTGCATCTACTTTACTTGAAGGGAGTTTAATTTTCTTCTGTTTTGAGTGGCTTTTAGTGTCCTTTTAAGTATTGATTGTTTGCTTTCCTTATGCATATTCTTCAGCATTCCCTTTCATCCACACTTTAAGCATGAAATATTTATACATTGATTTGTTTCAAAGTTTTATTCAGTAGGAGTGCTTAATCCTTTCTAAAGCATTAAATGCTTAAACCGGTTTTGTCCATAAGATGAATGCAGACTTTGATTTTAGGGCATTCTTGAAACATATTTAAAACTAATCAGCTATGCCAACAGTTGGTTTAATTTTTAGAAAACTGGTGGTTTTAGAGGCATAAGTTTGTCCATCATCTATGGGTGCCATGTCTGTTTATACAACACAAATGTAATCAGATCATGATCGTTGCTACCTAGGCAACAGTTAATTTTTAGGTCATCTTGTACTGGCGATTGGCTTGTAGATCACTGCATCCCCTGGAAACAGGCGTCTGTTGTTTTCTAGGAGAAAGAGCACTCTGCTCTAAACAGCAGCTATTTACTGTCAGATGTGTACATGTCTTGTCTTTTTTGAGCAATTGCTGTAAAGTAATTTAAAAATGTGGAATGCCTTCAGGAAGCAGTGCTTAAAATTTGATGACATGGACCATTCAATTACCTGAACAAGTTACTCATCCAAGAAGGGGCCATAACTTCAGACAGAGACGATCAGCCCTCCAGAGTGGGAAGACAGGTAATATATCAGTTCAGAATTGCTTGTTTTGTGAGACAATCAGTTCATTTGATCTATATACACCCCAAGGGAGACTCATGGTTTCAGGAACAGTCTGTTATGCCTGGACTGGCAACTTAAAGGCACGCACTTCTCTTCCCTCCTCTGTGAAAGTGACACATTGCCAGATGTGACTAGGAGATGAGCTCCAGAGTCTGGAATGATCTGGCTGGAAAACATAGCTTGGATTTCATGGACAATCGGTCTGGTCCTGCCTGGCAAGTCTTCTATTGCTAAGGAGGGATGAAACGGATGAGCAGGACAGCTTCTTGTTCTGCAGACCTCTGAAATTACAGCCTGGAGACTACAGCCCAGCTCCTAATCCCTTCCTTGCCCTCTGCAGTCTGAGTTAACACCTACCCAACCCCTCGTGTAGTCACAGAGACTGTGTCAAGCCCGTGGAGGAACATCAACATCATCCAGGGTGTCAGAGTCCCCTTCTGATGTTCCCCGCACAGCGAGTGGGAAGATCTCACTCCACCTCCCTCTGGTCAGAAGGGAGGCATTAGTTCAGATTACACTGCCATTTATTCTTCTTTCAGAGAGGAAGGTGCCACTTTGCATATTAATGGATGGAAATTATACATCCATTTTCAGCATTAAACAGGGCAAACAGTCAGGAGATATTTATAGTAAGTTCCCAGCCTTACAGTAAGTTTTTATATTTGAAACACTTGGGTAACATAACCACTCAGATTTTTAAGTGGTTGCCATAGGAGGAAAGAGAAACATTTACATGCAGTGAAGGAGAACTTAAGCAAGTCTTGCAAGATACTGTTCTGCATTATCTCAGGCATTTGTGTCAGTGGGGAATTGGGCATGGCAGGCATCCAAGTGCTCAGCTTTTTACTACCAGTGATGTTCCCTCTAATGTTTTTCTCTTTGAGTGAAATTCATCAGATGTAAAACCCAAAGACATATTACACTGTTCTGATCGTCCTCCACTACTCTTGATCTATGTGTGTTTTAATACACATGACCCCACATGTTCAAAATTCAGAAATCACCCTGCCATAAGTGATACTGAGTTAGAGGCCAGAACTTTTAAAGGGGAAAAAATAAGTAAATAATAAAAAGCTTTTTTATTTCCTCCTCTTTTATGACCTGGATGAGTCACTAACATAAGGATTCCTTTATGAAAATTAGATCAGGTCTTCTTCCTTACCCTACAACCTCTTTTCCCTTCCCTTCCCTCCCGCTTCCTTTTCTATCATCT